>SJYM01005523.1:53153-64178 GCA_006410775.1 Tragelaphus imberbis | reverse complement strand
GTTGCACTCAAGACGAGCCCTGATTGCCTGGTTGAAAGTTGAATGCAACCCCGGGAACCCTAGATCCCCTGAAGGGGAACACGGAGTTTCTGGAGACACTCCTTAAGACTAGAGAAGGCCTCTTTGCCCTGCAGCCGTTTGAGAGCAATCCCAAGTACTACCACGATATTTTCAATGGCGATTGGTCTTCCCTGGATCCACACGTGAGGCTCCCTGAGTTCCCCGACTTAGCTCGAGAGAAACGCCACACGTCGAGCCGCAGCTCAAGAAAACAGCATAAGATTCCCCCGACATCGCGACATTAGGCCCATCTTTTCTTGCAGGGCCTAGAGAGCAACCCCGAGTCCTCTCTCAAAACTACACAGAAGGCTTGATTCCTTTTTTTTTTTTAACACAATGGGCTTCAAGAGCTAGCCTTGGCCACTCGAGAGGAGAGAGGAGTTTTTTGTTTCAACTGGAGACGAGGCCTGACTCCCCGGCTGAAACTTGAATGCAACCCAGAGATTCCTAGCGCTCTTGAAGGTGAAAATGGAGTTTTGGACACACGCCTGGAAGACTGGAATAGGTCTTTTTGCCCTGCAGCGACTCGAGAGCATTCCCCAGATCTCCCACGCCATTTGTAATGGAGATTGATCTTCCCTGGGGCCACACGAGCTGCTGGCTGAGTTCCAGGTCGTAACTCGAGAATCCCGTCGTAAGTCAAGAATAACCACGTGGTTGCCCATTCATCGCCGGAGGAGGCCATGTCCCACTGCACCGAGTTGAGAAAAATACAACGAACCCATTGGATCATCGAAACGGAAACAGACAGCCTTGAGGAAACAGCATATGTGGCCCAACATACCGATCTCTTTGGAGAGGAATACCGAGGTTCCTGGCAAATGTGCTTCCGAGCCGCTTCTTCCCTCCTGATCTTGACATGAGTTTTCTTCCCCCCGCTATGCCCGGATAGGTATCCCGACTTTCCACCAAACCTCAGCAGGAGGCCCTTCTCACTTGGAAACTCGAGACGAAGCCTCGTGGTTCGTGCCACATTCCGAAAGACACCGAGTTTCCCGTCAATTCAAGAGAAGTCCCAATACCGGCCCACCTTTTCCAATGGAACATCGAGGATGAAGTCACCACACGAAGGAGCACTGACACACTAGGTGCATTCTCCCGAAAGAGCCTCTGGTGCCAAGGACAACTCGACAAGGGGCCTGACTCTCCATGAAACCCTCGAGAGGACAGTGCAGTTCCGTGGCTCCACACAAGGCGAGGCGTAACTCCCCGTTCAGAATACCCAAAGACCCGGAGATCGATGTCAGAACAGGAGAGGAAGCCTGAGATTCCCGCCTCACCTCCAGATGTGGCCCTCTTCCATGGCACTGAACCCAGTGGAATCCCAAGACCACCCTCTCAACTGCACAGTATTGCCCATTCTCATAGGCACCAAGGGAAGCTGCCAGAGGTGACCGTCACAAGCCCAGACAACCGAGGCTTTCTTACAACAACTTGAGAAACACCTTGAGATACCCTCTTAAACACGTTCTGAAGCCCGATTCCCCTGCCGTGAAAGGAGAGCTATCCCGGGCACTCTTCGCTACTCCAATGGGGACTGGACTTCCCTGGGGACACAAGAGAGGCTCCCTGAGGTCCCCGTCGAAGCTCGAGAGAAATGCCAAACGTCGAGCCGCATCTCGAGGAAACACCATGAGATTCCACTGACATCACCACATGAGGCCCTTCTTTTCCTGCAGGGCCTAGAGAGCAGACACGAGTCCTCTCTCAAAACTCCACAGAAGGCTTGATTGCCTTTCTTTTAACACAATGGGTTTCAAGAGCTTGCCTTGGCCACTCGAGAGGACAGAGGAGTACATTGTTTAAACTCGAGACGAGGTGTGGATCCCCGGCTGAAACTTGAATGCAACCCCGGGAACCCTAGCGCCCCTGAAGGGGAACACGGAGTTTCTGGACACACGCCTAGAAGACTAGAAGAGGTCTTTTTGCCCTGCAGCGACTCGAGAGCATTCCCCAGCTCTCCCACGCCATTTGGAATGGAGATTGATCTTCCCTGGGGCCACACGAGCGGCTCGCTGAGTTCCAGGTCGTAACTCGAGAATCCCGCCGTAAGTCGAGAATAACCACGTGGTTGCCCAGTCATCGCCGGAGGAGGCCATGTCCCACTGCACCGAGTTGAGAGAAATACCACGAACCCATTGGATCATCGAAACGGAAACAGACAGCCTTGAGGAAACAGCATATGTGGCCCAACATACCGGTCTCTTTGGAGAGGAACACCGAGGTACCTGGCACATCTTCTTCTGAGCCCCTTCTTCCCTCCTGATCTCGACATGAGTGTCAATCCCCCCGCTATGCCTGGAAAGGTATCCCGACCTTCCACCAAACCTCAGCAGGAGGCCCTTCTCACTTGGAAACTCGAGAGGAAGCCTCGTGGTTCGTGCCACATTCCGAAAGACACCGAGTTTCCCGTCAACTCAAGAGAAGTCCCAATACCTGCCCACCTTTTCCAATGGAACCCCGAGGATGAAGTCACCACACAAAGGAGCACTGACACACTGGGTGCATCCTCCCGAAAGAGCCTCTGGTTCCAAGGACAACTCGACAAGGGGCCTGACACTCCATGAACACCTCGAGAGGATAGTGGAGTTCCGTGGCTCCACACAAGGCGAGGCCTAACTCCCTGTTCAGAACCCCCAAAGACCCGGAGATCGATGTCAGAACAGGAGAGGAAGCCTGAGATTCCCGCCTCACCTCCAGATGTGGCCCTCTTCCATGGCACTGAACCCAGTGGAATCCCAAGACAACCCTCTCAACTGCACAGTATTGCCCATTCTCATAGGCACCAAGGGAAGCTGCCAGAGGTCACCGTCACAGGCCCAGGGAACCTAGGGATTCTTACAGCACCTCGAGAAACACCTCGAGATATCCCCTTCAACACTTCTTGAAGCCCGATACCCCTGCCGTGACTAGAGAGACATCCTGGGCCGTCCTCGCTACTACAATGGGCACTGGAATTCCCTGGGGACAGAAGAGAGGCTCCCTGAGTTCCCCGTCATACCTCGAGAGAAACACCACACGTCGAGACGCAGCTCCAGAAAACACCTTGAGATTCCCCGGACATCGCCACATGAGGCCGTTCTTTTCCTCCATGGCCTAGAGAGAAACCCCCAGTCCACTCTCAAAACTCCACAGAAGGCTTGATTGCCTTTTACTTTTTTTAAACAATGGGCTTCAAGAGCTAGCATTGTCGACTCGAGAGGAGAGAGGAGTTCTTTGTTTCAACTAGAAACATGGCCAGACTCCATGGCTGAAACTTGAATGCACCCACGAGATACCTAGCGCCCCTGAAGCGGAACACGGAGTTTCTGGACACACGCCTAGAAGACTAGAAGAGGTCTCTTTGCCCTGCAGGGCCTGGAGAGCAATCCCCAGCTCTCCCACGCCATTTGGAATGGAGATTGGTCTTCCCTGGTGCCACACGAGAGGCTCCGTGAGGTCCCCGTCGTAATTCCGGAATCCCACTGCAACTCGAGGAAAACCACGAGGTTCCTCCATCATCGTGAGATGAGACCCTTTGCCACTGCCGCGTCTTGAGAGAAATCGCACGTTCCCTCTTGAATTTCGAAACGGTACTTGACACCCTTGATGCCACTCAAAATGTTCCCCGACATACCGTTCTTACTGGAGAGGAACACCGACATTCCTGACACAACTTAATCCTAGCCCTTCTCTCCTTCTTATCTGGACATGAGGATCGATTCCGCTGCTTTGTCTGGAAATGAATCCTTTCCTTTCCGTCACACCTCTGGATTAGCCTGGTCTCACACTGAAATCGAGAGGAAGCCTCGTGGGTCATGCCACATTCTGACAGACACCGATTTCCCCATCCTCTCAAGGTAAGACTCGATGCCCGGGCACCTCTTCGAATGTAATCCCAAGGATGAAGTCACAATATTAAAGGGCACTGACACCCCTGTTACATCCTACGGATAAAGCCACAGGATATAAATATAACTCGACACGTGGCCTGAAACCCCATAATACACTTGCGAGGCAAGCGGAGTTTCGTGCCTCAACACAAGATGAGGCCTGACTCCCCTCTTCCAACTTCACAGAGACCCCGAGATAGATGTCTTAAATAGAGAGGAACCCGGAGGTTCCCACCTCAACTCGAGATGAGGCCTTATTCACCCCTGAATCCATGTTCGAGGAATCCCGTGGTGCCACTCGCATTCCCAAAGCAGCTTTGACTTAATTTAGGAGACACGAGCAGGTCCCCCAGGTCGACACACAACTCGAGAGGAACTTGTAGCTTCCTGCCACAACTCCACCCAACCTACCAAATTCTGCCCTGCACACTTTAGGTGCCCCTTTGACGCTGCTACATTTCCAAAGCAAGCCCACGTTCCCTCTTGGAACTCGAAAGAGTACTTGACATGCTCCAAGAAACTCCAGAAGTTTCCCCAGATACCTGTCCCCACTCAAGAGGAATGCTGAGTTTCCCGCCACAAGTCAAGAAGAGCTCCATTTTCCCCTCCTCAAGTTGAGATGAGGGTCGATTGCCCTGCTTCACTTGGAAAGACATGCCGACGTCCCCTTCGCACCTCGAGACGAGGCTGGTATCTACTTGACACTGGAGGGGAACCCGGGGGTCTTGTCACAATTCAAAAACCACTTATTTACCCATCCACTCGAGATCAGACCTGATTCCCTTGCACCGATTTGAATGTCAGCCAAGATCAACTCAACACGAAGGAAGTTCTGCTGCCTCGCGTGCTAATAAGAAAAGAGCCACAGGTCCCAAGTTCAACTCGCGTGGGTGCCTGAAGCCCCTTTGTCAACTCGAGAGGCAATCAGAGTTCCATATCTCCACACAAGTCGAGACCTGACTCCCTGTTTGAAACGGAATACACACCCCAAGACCCACGTCAAAACAGGAGAGGAACACTTAGGTTCCCGCCTCAACTCGAGATGAGGCCTTCTTCCATTGCACCGACCCCAGTTGAGTCCTGAGAGGCACCTCCCAACACGACAGTATTCCTGCCTTCCCATAGGAACCATAAGAAGTTCCCTGAGTTCACCGTCACAAGTCGAGTTAACCCAGGGTTTCCTGACGCAACTCGAGAAACACCATGAGATTTCCCTTTCAATGCATCTTGAGGCCCGATTCCCTGCCATGACTGGAGAGCAGGCCGTGCTCCACAGTGAAACGCGAATGGATATTGGACTTACCTGGGGCCACACGAAAGGCTCCCTGTTTTCCCAGTCGTAACTCGAGAGTCCCGAGCCCCTCTAAAATTTCACAGGAGACTTGACTCGCTTTAGGCCATCAATGAGCTCTAAGAGATAGCCATCACAACTTGAGAGAAGAGTGGAGTCCTTTGCTTCAAATCAAGACAAGGCCTGACTCCACGGGTGAACTTTGAATGCAACACCGAGATCCCTGTTGCCAATGGAGACGAATATGTAATTTCTGGACAGAAGTCTAGATTAGCTCTATTTGCCCTGCAGTAACTTGAGAGAAAACCCCAAACACCCTCACAACTCAAATGGAGATAGAACTTCCCTGGGACAACAACAGAGGTTCCCTGAATTCTGAGTCATAACTCTAAATTCTGACCGCATCTCGAGAAAAACGACAAAGTTCCCCCATAATCGAGAGACGAGTCCCTTTCACCCTGCAGTGCCTCGAGAGAAATCCAACTTTACCTCTTGAAATTCGATATGGTTCTTGTCAACCTTAATGCAACTCGAAAAGTTCCCTAACATACCTGTTTCATTTGAGAATATGAACGAATTTCCAGGCACAACTTAATCTGAGCCCTGTCTTCATTCCTGATCTCGACATGAAGGTCAATTCCCCTGCTTTGTCTGGAAACGGATCCCAACCTTCCTGTCTCAACTCAGGAAGAGACCAGACTCAGATTGAAACACAGGATGAAGCCTCGAGGTTCGTGACACATTCCGAAAGACACCAGTTTCCAAGTCCACTCAAGAGAAGTCCTGTTGACTGCGCAGCTTTTCCAATGGAATCCCGATGATGAAGTCACCACATGAAGGGGCACTGACACCCTGGGTGCATCTGACCGAAAGAGCCGCGGGTTCCAAGAACAATTCGACAAGTGGCCAAACACCCCATGAACACCTTGAGAGGCAAGCGGAGTTCCATGAATCCACACAAGGTGAGGCCTAACTCCCTGTTCAAATCCCCCAAAGACCCCGAGATCGATGTCAGAACTAGAGAGGAATCCTGCAATTCCCACCACACTTCCAGATGAGGCCCTCTTCCATGGCACTGAACCCAGGGAAATCCCAAGACATCCCTCTCAATTGCAGAGGATTCCCCCTTCTCATAGGCACCAAGGGAAGCTGCCAGAGGTCACCATCACAGCCGAAGCAACCTAGGGATTCTTACAGTAACTCGCGAAACCCCTCAAGATACCCCCTTCAACATGTCTTGAAGCCCGATTCCCCTGCCGTGAGTCGAGAGCCATGCCTGGCCCTCCTCGCCACTCGAATGGGGACTGGTCTTCCCTGGGACCACAAGAGAGGCTCCCTGAGTTCCCCCTCATAGCGCGAGTGAAACGGCACACGTCCAGTCGCAGCTCGAGGAAATACCATGTGATTTTCCGACATCGCCAGATGAGGCCCTTCTTTTCCTACAGGGCCTAGTGAGCAACCCCGAGAACTCTCTCAAAACTCCACAGAAGGCTTGACTCCTTTTTTTAAACACAGTGGGCTTCAAGAGCTATCCTTGGAATCTCGAGAGGAGAGGGCAGTTTTTGCTTCAACTCGAGACGCGACCTGACTCGCCGGCTCAAGTTTGAATGCATCTCCGAGAAACCTAGCACCCTTGAAGTGGAACACGGAGTTTCTGGAGACACTCCTTAAGACTAGAGGAGGTTTCTGGAGACACTCCTTAAGACTAGAGGAGGTCTCTTTGCCCTGCAGCCATTTGAGAGCAATCCCAATTACTACCACGATATTTTCATTTGCTTTTGGTCTTCCCTGGGGCCACACGAGAGGCTCCCTCAGTTCCGGGGTGTAACTCGAGAATCCCGCCATAAGTCGAGAATATCCACCTGGTTGCCCAGTCATCGCCATATAAGGACATTTCCCACTGCAACGTGTTGAGAGAAATCCCACGAACCCACTGGATATTCGAATTGGAACTAGACAGCATTGAGGAGACTTCAAATGTGGCCCAACATACCGGTCTCATTGGAGAGGAACCCTGAGGTTCCAGGCACAATTTCCTCTGAGCCCTTTCTTCCCTCTCGATCTCGATATGAGGGTCCATACCACTGCTTTGTCTGGAAAGGGATCCCGAACTTCCAGTCCCACCTCAGGAGGAGGCCGGTCTCACTTGCAAACTCGAGAGAAAGCCTTGTGGGTCGTGCCACATTCCGAATGACACTGATTTCCCCGTCCACTCAAGAGAAGTCCTGATGCCTGCGCACCTTTTCCATTGGTACCCGGAGGATGAAGTAACCACACGAAGGGGCACTGACACCCTGGGTGCATCCTGCCAAAAGAGCCTCTGATTCCAAAGTAGACTCGACAAATGGCCTGACACTCTATAAACACCATGAAAGCCAAGCGGAGTTCCATGCCTCCACACAAGGTGAGGCCTAACTCCATGTTCAAGGCCATCAAAAACACCGAGATTGATATCACAACAGGAGAGGAAGCCTGACATTCCTGCATCATCTCCAGATGAGGCCCTTTTCCATGACACTGAACCCAGAGGAGTCCCAAGACAACCCTCTTTACTGCACTGTATAACCCCTTCTCATAGGCACCAAGGGAAGCTGCCAGAGGTCACCGTCACAACCCCAGGTAACCTAGGGATTCTTACAGCAACTCGAGAAACACCTCAAGATACCCCCTTCAATACGTCTTGAAGCCGGATTCCGCTGCCGTGACTCGAGAGCCACCCCGGGCCCTCCTTGCTATTAGAATGGGGACTGGACTCCCTTGCGCACACAAGAAAGGCTCCCTGAGTTCCCCGTCGTACCTCGAGAGAAACGTGACACGTCGAGGCGTAGCTCGAGAAAACACCATAAGATTCCCCTTAAATGGCCACATGAGGCCCTTCTTTTCATGCAGGGCCTAGAGAGCAACCCCGAGTCCTCTCTCAAAACTCCACAGAGGGCTTGATTCCCTTTTTTTATTTTTTTTTTTAACACAGTGGGATTCAAGAGCTAGCCTTGGCCACTCGAGAGGAGAGGGGAGTTCCTTGTTTCAACTCGAGACGAGGCCTGACTCTCCGGCTGAATCTTGAATGCAACCCAGAGATCCCTAGCGCCCCTGAAGGGGAACACGAAGTTTCTGGACACACGCCTCGACTAGAAGAGTTCTTTTTGCCCTGCAGCGACTCGAGAGCAATCCCCAGCTATCCCACGTCCTTTTGAATGGAGAGTGGTCTTCTCTGTGTCCACACGAGAGGCTCCCTGTGTTCTGCGTCGTAACTCCAGTATCCCGCAGTAAGTCGATAATAACCACGTGGTTGCCCAATCATTGCCAGAGGAGGCCATTTCCCGCTGCAACGTGTTGAGAGAAATCTAAGGACCCACTGGATCATCAAAATGGAACTAGACAGCCTTGAGGAAAGTTCAAATGTGGCCCAACATACCGGTCTCATTAGAGAGGAAAATCGAGGTTCCCGGCACAACTTCCACTGAGCCTCTTCTTCCCTCCCGATATCAACATGAGGGTCAATCCCGCTGTTTGTCTGGAAAGGGATCCCTATCTTCCAGTCCCAACACAGTAGGAGGCCGGTCTCACATGGAAACTCGAGAGGAAGCCTCGTGGGTCGTGCCACATTCCGAAAGACACCGATTTCCCTGTTCACTCAAGAGAAGTTCCAATGCCTGCGTCCCTTACCCAATGGAACCCCGAGGATGAAGTCACCCCAGGAAGGGGCACTGACACGCTAGTTGTTTCCTCCCGAAAGAGCCTCAGGTTCCAAGGACAACTCGACAAGTAGCCTGACAGCCCATGAACACTGCGAGAGGCAAGCACAGTTCCATGCCTCCACACAAGGCGACGCCTAACTCCCTGTTCAAAGCCCCCAAAGGCCCCGAGATCGATGTCGCAACAGGAGAGGAAGCCTGAGATTCCCACCTCACCTCCAGATGAGACCCTGTTCCATGGCACTGAACCCAGGGGAATCCCAAGGCAACCTTCTCAACTGCACAGTATTCCCCCTTCTCATAGGCACCAAGGGATACTGCCAAAGGTCACAGTCACAACCCCAGGGAACCTAGGGATTCTTATATCAACTCCAGAAACACCTGGAGGTACCCCTTTCAACACGTCTTGAAGCCCGATTACCCTGCTGTGACTGGAGAACCACCCTGGGCTCTCCTCAATTCTCCAATGCGGACTGGAATTCCCTGGGGACGCAAGAGAGGCTCCCTGAGTTCCCCGTCGTACCTCGAGAGAAACGTGACATGTCGAGCCGAAGCTGAGGATACACCATGAGATTCCCCCGACAGCGCCACATGAGGCCCTTCTTTTCCTGCAGGGCCTACAGAACAACATAGAGTCCTCTCCCAAATCTCCACGGAAGGCTTGATTCCCTTTTTTTTTTTTCCTTTTTTAAACACAACTGGCTTCAAAGCTAGCCGTGGCAATTCAGGAGGGGAGGGGAGTTCATTGCTTCAACTGGAGACGAGGCCTGATTCTCTGGCTGAAGCTTGAATGCAACCCCGAGATTCGTAGTGCCCCTAAAGCGGAACACTGAGTTTCTAGACACACGCCTAGAAGACAAGAAGTGGTCTCTTTGCCCTGCAGCGACTCGAGAGCAATCCCCAGCTCACCCACGCCATTTTGAATGGAGATTGGTCTTACCTGGGGCCACATAAGAGGGTCCCTGAATTCCCCATCATAAATCGAGAATCACGCCTAAGTCGAGAATAACCACGTGGTCGTCCAGAAATCGCCAGATGAAATCCTTTCCCGCTGCAGCATCTTGAGAGAAATCCCACGAACTCACTGGATCATCGATATGGATATTGACAGCCTTGAGCAAATTTCAAATGTGGCCCAACATACCGGTCTCATTGGAGAGGAACCAGAGGGTAACGGCACAACATGCTCTGAGCCCTTTCTTCCCTCCTGATATCGACATGAGTGTTGAATCCCTCCTTTTTCTGGAAAGGGATCCTTACTTTCCAGTCCCATCTCAGGCGGAGGTCGGTCTCACTTGGAAACTCGAGAGGAATCCTCGTGGATCGTGCCACATTCCAAAACACACCGATTTCCCCATTCACTCAAGAGAAGTCCCGATGCCTGGGCACTTTTTCCAATGGAACCCCGAGGTTGAAATCACCACACGAAGGTGCATTGACACCATGGGTGCATCCTCCTCAAAGAGCCGCTGGTTCCAAGGACAACTTGAAAAGTGTCCTGACACACCATGAACACCTCGAGAGTCAAGTGTAATTGATGCCTCCACACAAGATGAGGCATATCTCCCTGCTCAAAACCCCCAAAGACAACGAGATCAATGTCAGAACACGAGAGGAAACCTGCGATTCCCACCACACCTTCAGATGAGGCCCTCTTCCAGGGCACTGAACCCAGGGGAATCCCAAGACATCCCTCTCAACTGCACAGTATTCCCCCTTCTCATAGGCACCAAGGGAAGCTGCCAGAGGTCACCGACACAACACCAGGGAACCTAGGGATTCTAACAGCAAATCGAGAAAGACCTCGAGATACTGCCATCAATACGTCTTGAAGCCCGATTCCACTGCCGTGACTCGAGAGCCACTCCAGGCCCTCCTTTCTATTCGAATGGGGACTGGACTTCCCTGCGGAAACAAGAGAGGCTCCCTGAGTTCCCCGTCGTACCTCGAAAGTAACACAACACGTCCAGCCGAAGAGTGAGAAAACACCATGAGATTCCCACGACATCGCAACATGAGGCCCTTCTTTTCCTGCAGGGCCTAGAGAGAAACCCCGAGTCCTCTCTCAAAACTCCACAGAGGCTTGATTCTTTTTTTTTTTTTTTTT
>SJYM01005523.1:12060-35530 GCA_006410775.1 Tragelaphus imberbis | reverse complement strand
GTCTCTATGCCCTGCAGCGACTCGAGAGCAATTACCAGCTCTCCCACGCCATTTTGAATGGAGATGAGTCTTCCCTGGAGCCACAAGAGAGGCTCCCTCAGTTCCGGGTCGTAACTCGAGAATCCCGCCGTAAGTTGAGAATATCCACATGGTTGCCCAGTCAAGGCCAGATAAGAATATTTCCGGGTGCAGCGTGTTTAGAGAAATTCCACGAACTCACTGGATCATTGAAACGGAACTAGACAGCCTTGAGGAAACTTCAAATGTGGCCCAACATACCGGTCTCATTGGAGAGGAACACTGAGGTTCCAGGCACAATTTCCTCTGAGCCCTTTCTTCCATCTCGATCTCTACATGAGGGTCCATCCCCCAGCAACTTGAGAAACACCTTGAGATACCCCCTTCAATACGTCTTGAAGCCCGATTCCGCTGCCGTGACTCGAGAGCCACCCCGGGCCCCCCTTGCTATTCGAATGGGGACTGGACTCCCTTGCACACACAAGAGAGGCTCCCTGAGTTCCTCGTCGTACCTCGAGAGAAACGCGACACGTTGAGGCGAAGCTAGAAAAAACACCATAAGATTCCCCTGACATGGCCACATGAGGCCCTTCTTTTCATGCAGGGCCTAGAGAGCAACCCCGAGTCCTCTCTCAAAACTCCACAGAAGGCTTGATTCCCTTTATTTTAACACAACGGTTTTCAAGAGCTAGCCTTGGCTACTCGAGAGTAGAGGGCAGTTCTTTGTTTCAACACGAGACAAGGCCTGACTCCCCAGTTCAAGCTTGAATGCAACCCTGAGATCCCTACCGTCTCTGAAGGGGAACAAGGTGTTTCCAGACACAGGCCTAGAACACTTGAAGAGGTCTCTATGCCCTGCAGAGACTCGAGAGCAATCCCCAGCTTTGCAACACCATTTTGAATGGAGATTGGTCTTCCCTGGGGCCAGAGGAGAGGCTCCCTCAGTTCCGGGTCGTAACTTGAGAATACCACCGGAAGTCGAGAATTTCCCCGTGGTTGCCCAGTCATACCAGAGTAGGCCATTTCCCACTGCAGTGTGTTGAGAGAAATCCCACGAACCCACTGGATCATTGAAACGGAACCAGACAGCTTTGAAGAAACTTCAAATGTGGGCCAACATACAGATATCACTGGAGAGGAACACCGAGGTTCCGGAAACAAATTCCTCTGAGCCCTTTGTTCCCTCCCGATCTCGACATGAGAGTCCATCCCCCTGCTTTGTCTGGAAAGGGATCCGGACCTTTCAGTCCCACCTCAGGAGGAGGCCGGTCTCAACTGGAAAGTCGACAGGAAGCCTCGTGGGTCGTGCCACATTCCGAAAGACACCGATTACCCCATCCACTCAAGAGAAGTCTCAATGCCTGCGCACCTTTTCCAATGGAACCCCGAGGATGAAGTCACTACACGAAGGGGCACTGACACCCTGGGGGAATCCTCCCGAAAGAACCTCTGGTTCCAAGGACAACTCGACAAGTGGCCTGACACTCTATGAACACCGCGAGAGGCAAGCAGAGTTCCATGCCTCCACACAAGACGAGGCCTAAATCCCTTTTCAAAGCCCACAAAGCCCCCGAGATCGATGTCACAACAGGAGAGGAAGCCTGAGATTCCCGCCTCTCCTCCAGATGAGGCCCTGTTCCATAGCACAGAACCCAGCGGAATCCCAAGAAACCCTCTTAACTGGACAGTATTCCCCCTTCTCATAGGCACCAAGGGAATCTCCCAGAGGTCACTGTCACAAATCCAGGGAACCTAGGGATTCTTACAGCAACTCGAGAAACACCTCGAGATACGGCCTTCAACACGTCTTGAAGCCTGATTTCCCTGCCGTGACTCGAGAGCCACCCCGGACCCTCCTTGCTATTCGAATGGGGAATGGATTTCCCTGGGGACACAAGAGAGGCTCCCTGAGTTCCTCGTCGTACGTCGAGCGAAACGCGACACGTCGAGCCTAAGCTCGAGAAAACACCATGAGATTCCCCCGACATCGCCACATGAGGCTCTTCTTTTCCTGCAGGGCCTAGAGAGCAACCCCGAGTTCTCTCTCAAAACTCCACGGAAGGCTTGATGCCTTTTTTTTTTTTTTTAACAAAATGGGCTTCAAGAGCTAGCCTTGGCGACTCGAGAGGAGAGGGGAGTTCTTTGCTTCAACTCGAGACGAGGCCTGACTCCCCGGCTGAAGCTTGAATGCAACCCAGAGATCCCTAGCGTCCCTGAAGGGGAACACGGAGTTTCTGGACACATGCTTAGAAAACTAGAAGAGGTCTTTTTCCCCTGCAGCGACTCGAGAGCAATCCCCAGCTCTCCCACGCCATTTTGAATGGAGTCTGGTCTTCCCTGTGTCCACAGGAGAGGCTTCCTGTGTTCCGGGTCATAAATGGAGAATCCCGCCAGAAATCGAGAATAAACACGTAGTTGCCCAGTCATCGCCAGAGAAGGCCATTTCCCGCTGCAATGTGTTGAGAGAAATGCAAGAACTCACCGGATCATCGAAACGGAACTAGACAGCTTTGAGGAAAGTTCAAATGTGGCCCAACATACCGGTCTCATTAGAAAGGAACACCGACGTTCCCGGCACAACATCCTCTGAGCCCCTTCTTTACTCCCGGTCTCAACATGAGGGTCCATCCCCCTGCTTTGTCTGGAAAGGGATCCCGAACTTCCAGTCCCACCTCAGGAGGAGGCCGGTCTCACTTGTAAACTCGAGAGGAAGTCTCGTGGTTCGTGTCACATTCTGAGAGACACCCATTTCCCCGTCCATTCAAGAGAAGTCCTGATGCCTGCACACCTTTTCCAATGGAACCCCGAGGATGAAATCACCACACGAAGGGGCACTGACACCTTGGGTTCATCCTTCCGAAAGAGCTTCTTGTTCCAAGTACAACTCGACAAGTGGCCTGACACTCTATGAACACCGCGAGAGGCAAGCAGAGTTCCATGACTCCGCACAAGGCGAGGCCTAACTCCCTGTTCAAGCCCTCAAAGACCCCGAGATCGATGTCACAACAGGAGAGGAAGCCTGAGATTCCCGCCTCATCTCCAGATGAGGACCTGTTCCATGGCACTGATCCCAGGGGAATCCCAAGACAACCCTCTCAACTGCACAGTATTCCCCCTTCTCATAGGCATCAAGGGAAGATGCCAGAGGTCACCTTCACAACCCCAGGGAACCTAGGGATTCTTACAGCAACTCGATAAACACCTCGAGATACCCCCTTCAACACGTCTTGAATCCCGATTCCCCTGCCGTGACTCGAGAGACCCCCCGGGCCCTCCTTGCTATTCGAATGGGGAATGGACTTCCCTGGGGACACAAGAGAGGCTCCCTGAGTTCCCCGTCATACGTCGAGCGAAACGCGACATGTCGAGCCGAAGCTCGAGAAAACACCATGAGATTCCCCCGACATCGCCACATCAGGCCCTTCTTTTCCTGCAGGGCCTAGAGAGCAACCCCGAGTCCTCTCTCAAAACTCCACAGAAGGTTTGGTTAACTTTTTTTTTTTAATTTTTTTAACACAATGGGCTTCAAGAACTAGCGTTTGCCATTCGAGAGGAGACAGGAGTTCTTTGTTTCAACTCGAGACGAGGCCTGACTCGCCCCCTGAAGCTTGAATGCAACCCAGAGATCCCTAGCGCACCTGAACGGGAAAACGGAGTTTCTGGACACACGCCTAGAAGACTGGAAGAGGTCTTTTTGCCCTGCAGTGACTTGAGAGCAATCCCCAGCTCTCCCACGCCATTTTGAATAGATATTGGCCTTTCCTGTGGCCACCCGAGAGGCTTCCTGTGTTCCGGGTCATAACTCGAGAATCCAGCCATAAGTCCCGAATAAACACGTGATTGCCCAGTCATCGCCAGAGGAGGCCATTTCCCGCTGCAACGTGTTGAGAGAAATCCAAGAACCCACTGGATCATCGAAACAGAACTAGACAGCCTTCAGGAAACTTCATATGTGGTCCAACATACCGGCTTAATTAGAGAGGAACACCCAGGTTCCCGGCACAACATCCTCTGAGCCCCTTCTTCCCTCCCGATCTCGACATGAGGGTCAATCCCCCTGCTTTGTCTGGAAAGGGATCCCTACCTTCCAGACCCACCTCAGGAGGAGGCCGGTCTCACTTGGAAAAACGAGAGGAAGCTGTGTAGTTCGTGGAAAATTCCGAAAGACACCGATTTCCCTGTCCGCTCAAGAGAAGTCCCGATGCCTGTGCACCGTTTCCAATGGAAGCCTGAGAACGAAGTCACCAAACGAAGGGGCACTGACACCCTGTGTACATCCTCCCGAAAGAGGCTCTGGTTCCAAGGACAACTTGACAACTGGCCTGACACCCCATGAACACCAGGAGAGGCAAGCGGATTTCCATGCCTCCACACAAGGCGAGGCCTAAGTCCCTGTTCAAAACCCCCAAAGACCCCAAGATTGATGTCAGAACAGGAGAGAAAGACTGAGATTCCCGCCTCACCTCCACAAGAGGCCCTCTTCCATGGCACTGAACCAAGGGGAAACCAAAGACAACCCTCTCAACTGCACAGTATTCCGCCTTCTTATAGGCACCAAGTGAAGCTGCCAGAGTTCACCTTCACAAGCCCAGGGAACCTAGAGATTCTTACAGCAATGCGCGAAACGACTCGATACACACCCTTCAACACGTCTTGAAGCCTGATTCCCCTGCCGGGACTCGAGAGCCTACTAGGGCCCTCCTCGATACTCGAATGGGGAATGGACTTTCCTGGGGACACAAGAGAGGCTGCATGAGTTCCCCGTCGTAGCTCAAGAGAAACACCACACGTCGAGCTGCAGCTCGAGAAAACATCATTAGATTCCCTCGACATCGCCACATGAGGACCTGCGTTTCTGGAAGGGACTAGAGAGCAACCTCGAGTCTTCTCTCAAAACTCCACAGAAGGCTTGATTCCCTTTTTTTAACACAGTAGGCTTCAAGAGCGAGCCTTGGAAACTCCAAAGGAGAGGGGAGTTCTATGTTTCAACTCGAGACGAGACCTGACTCCCGGGCTGAAGCTTGAATGCAACCCTGAGATCCCTAGCACCCCTGAAGGGGAACACGGAGTTTCTGGACAAACACATAGAAGAGTAGAAGAGGTCTCTGCCGTGCAGCGACTCGAGAGCAATCCCCAGGTCTCCCATGCCATTTTGAATGGAGATTGGTCTTCCCTGGGGCCACATCAGAGTCTCCCTATGACCGAGGTCATAACTCAAGAATGCTGCCGTAAGTCAAGAATAAACACGTGTTTTCCCAGTCATCACCTGAGGAGGCCGTTTCCCACTGCAGCGTGTTGAGAGAAATCCCACGAACACACTGAATCAATACGGAACTAGATAGCCTTGAGGAAACTTCAAATGTGGCCCAACATACCAGTCTCATTGGAGAGGAACACCGAGATTCCCAGCACAACTTCCTCTGAGCCCCTTCTTCCCTCTTGATCTCGACGTGTGGGTCGATCCCCCTGCTTAGTCTGGAAAGAGATCCCGACCTTCCAGTCCCACCTCAGGAGGAGGCCGGTTTCATTTGGAAACTCAAGAGGAAGCCTCCTGATTCGTGCCACATTCCGAAAGACACCAATTTCCCCGTCCACTCATGAGAAGTCCCAATGCATCCGCCCCTATTCCAATGAAACCTCGAGGATGAAGTCAGCACACGAAGGGGCACTGACACACTGGAAGCATCCTCCTGAAAGAGCCTCTGGTTCCACGTACAACTCGACAGTTGGCCGGACACCCCATGAACACCTCGAGAGGCAAGCGGAGTGCCATGCCTCCACACAAGGTGAGGCCTAACTCCCTGTTCAAAATCCCAAAGACACCGAGATCGATGTCAGAACAGGAGAGGAAGCCTGAGATTCCCGCCTCACCTCAAGATGAGGCCCTCTTCCATGGCCCTGAACTTAGGGGAATCCAAAGGCAACCCTCTCAACTGCAAAGTATTCCCCCTTCTCATAGGCACCAAGGGAAGTTGCCAGACATCACCGTTACAAGCCAAGGGAACCTATGGATTCTTAAAGCACCTCGAGTAACACCTCGAGATATCCCCTTCAACACATCTTGAAGCCTGATTCCCCTGCTATGATTCAAGAGCCATCCCGGGCAACCCTCACTACTCGAATGGAGACTGGACTTCCCTGAGGACACAAGAGAGGCTCCCTGAGTGCCCCATCATAGCTCGAGAGAAACGCCACACGTCGAGCCACAGCTCGAGAAAACACCATGAGATTCCCCCAACATAGCCACGTGAGTCCCTTCTTTTCTTGCAGGGCCTAGAGAGCAACCCCGAGTCCTCTCTCAAAACTCCACAGAAGGCTTGATTCCTTTTTTTAACACAATGGTCTTCAAGAGCTAGTCTTGGGCACTCGAAAAGAGAGGGGAGTTCTTTGTTTCAACTCGGAAGGAGGCCAGACTCCCCGGCTGAAGCTTGAATGCAACCCCGAGATCTCTAGTGCCCCTGAAGGGTAACACGGAGTTTCTGGCCACATGCCTAGAAGACTAGAAAAGGTCGCTTTGCCCTGTAGCATTTCGAGAGCAATCCCCAGGTCTTCCACGCCATTTTGAACGGAGACTGGTCTTCCCTGGGGCCACATGAGAGGCTCCCTGAGTTCCAGGCCGTAACTCCACAATCCCTCTGTTAGTCGAGAATAACCACGTGGTTGCCCAGTCATCACCAGATGAGGCCATTTCCTGTTGCAGCGTGTTGAGTGAAAACGCACGAACACCCTGGATCATATAAACGGAACTAGACTGCTTGAGGAAACTGTAAATGTGCCCCACATACCGGTCTGATCGGAGAGGAAACCCGAGGTTCCCAGCACCAACTTCCTTTGTGACCCTTCTTCCCGCCTGATCTCGACATGAGGGTCAATCACCCTGATTTGTCTGGAAAGGGATCCCGACCTTCCAGTGTGACCTCAGAATGAGGCCAGTTTCACTTGGAAAATTGAGAGGAAGCCTCGTGGTTCATGCCACATTCCGAAAGACGCTGATTTCTCCGTCCACTCAAGAGAAGACCCGATACTCGTGCACCTTTTCCAATGGAACCCCGAGGATGAAGTCACCACACGAAGGGGCACTTACACTATGGGTGCATCGTCCCGAAAGAGCCTGTGGTTCCAAGGACAACTCGACAAGTGGCCTGAAACCACATGAACACTGCTAGAGGCAAGCGTAGTTCCAAGCCTCCACACAGAGCGAGGACTAACTCCCTGATCAAGTCCCCAAAGACACTGAGATCGGTATCAGAAAAGGAGAGGAAGCCTGAGATTCCCGCCTCACTTCCAGATGAGGCCCTCTCTCATGGCACTGAACCTAGGGGAATCCAAAGGCAACCTTCTCAACTGCACAGTATTCCCCCTTTTCATAGGCACCAAGGGAAGCTGCCAGAGGTCACCGTTACAAGCCTAGGGAACCTAAGGATTCTTACAGCACCTCGAGTAACACCTCGAGATACCCCCTTCAACATGCCTTGAAGCCCGATTCCCCTGCCGGGACTCCAGAGCCATACGGGGCCCTCCTCGCTACTTGAATGGGGACTGGACTTCCCTGGAGACACAAGAGAGGCTCCCTGTGTTCCCTGTCGTAGCTCGAGAGAAATGCCACACGTCGAGCCGCAACTCGAGAAAACTCCATGAGATTCCCCCAACTTTGACAAATGAGGCCCTTCTTTTCCTGCAAGGACTAAAGAGCAACCACTAGTGCTGTCTCAGAACTCCACAGTTTTTAATCCCTTTTTAAAAACAAACAAACAAACAAACAAACAATGGATTTCAAGAACTAGACTTGGCCACTGGAGAGGAGAGGGGAGTTCTTTGTTTCAACTCGAGACGAGGCCTGACTCCCCAGCTGAAGATTGAATGCAACCCCGAGATACCTAGCGCACTGAAGGGGAATGTGAAGTTTCTGGACATATGCCTACAACACTAGAAGAGGTCTCTTGTCCCTGCAGCGACTCGAGAGCAATCCCAAGCTCTCCCATGCCATTTTGATTGGAGATTGATCTTCCCTGGGGCCACATGAGAGGCTCCCTGATTTTGGGGTCGTAACTCGAGAATCCCACCGTAAGTCGAGAATAACCACGTGGTTACCCAGTCATCCCAATAGGAGGCCATTTCCTGCTTCAGCGTGTTAAGAGAAATAACACGAACCCACTGGATCATCGAAATGGAACTAGACAGCCTGGAAGAAACTTCAAATTTGGCCCAACATACCAGTCTCATTGGAGAGGTATACCGAGGTTCCCGGCACAACTTCCTCTGAGCACCTTCTTCTGTACTGATCTCGACATGAGATCCGACCGCCCTGCTTTTTCTGGAAAGGGATACCAACCTTCAATTCCCACCCCAGGAGGAGGACTGTCTCACATGAAAACTCAAGAACAAGCCTCGTGGTTTGTGCCACATTCCATAAGACACAGATTTCCCCCTCCACTCAAGCGAAGTCCCAATGCCTGCCCACCTTTTCCAATGGAAGCCCGAGGATGAAGTCACCACACGAAGGGGCACTGACACCCTGGATGTATCCCGCGAAAGAACCGCTGGTTCCAAGGACAACACTCCAAGTGGTCTGACACCCCATGAACACCTAGAGAGGCAAGCGGAGTTCCATGCCTCCACACAAGGCGAGGCCTAACTCCCTGTTCAAACCCCAAAGACCCAAAAATCGATGTCAGAATAGGAGAGGAAGCCTGAGAATCCCACCTCACCTCCAGATGAAGCCCTATTCAATGGCACCGAAACCGGGCGAATCCCAAGACAACCCTCTCAACTGCACAGTGTTCCCCCTTCTCATAGGCAACAAGTGAAGCTGAGAGAGGTCACTTTCTCAAACTCATTGAATTTAGGGATGCTCACAGCAACTCGAGAAACATCTCGAGATACCCACTTCAACACATCTTGAAGCCCGATTCCCCTGCTGTGACTCAAGAACCATCCCGGGCACTCCTCCCTACTCGAATGGGGACTGGACTTCCCTGGGGACACAAGAGAGCCTCGCTGAGTTCCCCGTTGTAGCTCGAGAGAAACGCCACACGTTGAGCAGCAGCTCGAGAAAACACCATGAGATTTCCACAACATCCCCACATGAGGCCTTTCTTTTCCTGCAGGGCCTAGAGAGCAACCCCGTGTCCTCTCTCAAAACTCCACAGAAGGCTTGATTCCCTTTTTTTAACACAATGGTCTTCAAGAGCTAGCCTTGGCCACTCAAAAAGAGAGGGGCGTTCTTTGTTTCAACTCGTAACGAGGCCAGACTACCCAGCTGAAGCTTGAATGCAACCCCGAGATCCCTAGCGCCCCTGAAGGGGAACACGGAGTTTCTGGCCAAACGCCTAGAAGACTAGAAGAGGTCTCTTTGCCCTGTAGCGACTCGAGAGCAATCCCCAGCTCTCCCACGCCATTTTGAATGGAGATTGGTCTCCCCTGGGGCCACATGAGAGGCTCCCTGATTTCCGGGTCATAACTCGACAATCCCGCTGTTTGTCGAGAATAACCACGTGGTTATCCAGTCATCACCAGATCAGGCCATTTCCTGCTGCAGCGTGTTGAGCGAAATCGCACGGACACACTGGATCATAAAAACGGAACTAGACAGCTAGAGGAAACTTCAAATATGACCCCACATACCGGTCTCATTGGAGAGGAACCACGAGGTTCCCAGCACAACTTCCTCTTAGCTCCGTCTTCCCTCCTGATCTCAACTTGAGTGTTGATCCCCCTGTTTTGTCTGGACAGGGATCGCGACTCTCCAGTCCAACCTCAGGAGGAGGCCAGTCTCACTTGGAAACTCGAGAGGAAGCCTCGTGGTTCGTGCCAAATTCCGAAAGACACTGATTTCCCCGTCCACGCAAGAGAAGTCCCGAAGTCTGTGCACCTTTTCCAATGAAAACCCGAGGACGACGTCACCACACGAAGGGACACTGAAACCCTGGGTGCATCCTCCCGAAAGAGCCTCTGATTCTAAGGACAACTTGACAAGTGGCCTGACACCCTATGAACACATCGAGAGGCAAGCGGAGTTCCATGCCTCCACACAAGGCGAGGCCTCGCTCCCTGTTCAAAACACCCAAAGACCCCAAGATCGATGTCAGAACAGGAGAGGAAGCCTGAGATTCCCGCCTCACCCCCTGATGAGGCCTTCTTCCATAACAATGAACACAGAGTATTCCCAAGACAACCCTCTCACCTGCACAGTGATACCTATTCTCATAGGAACCAAGGGAACCTTCCAGAGGTCACATCACAAGCCCAGAGAACCTAGGGTTTATTACAGTAACTCGAGAAACACCTCGAGATACCCCCTTCAACACGTCTTGAAGCCCGATTCCCCTGCCATGACTCGAGAGCCATCCCGGGCCGTCCTCGCTACTCGATTTGGTCTGGACTTCCCTGGGGACCCAAGAGAGCCTCCCTGAGTTCACCATCGTAGCTCGAGAGAAACGCCGCATGTCAAGCTGCAGCTGGAGAAAACACCATAAGATTTCCCAGACATTGGCACATGAGGCCCTGCATTTCCTGCAGAGCCTAGACAGCAACCACGATTCCTCTCTCAAATCTCCACAGAAAACTTGATTCCCTTTTTTTTTTTTTTTTAGCACAACGAGCTTCAAGAGCTAGCCTTGGCCACTCGAGATAAGAGAGGAGTTCTTTGTTTCAACTCGTGATGAGGCCTGACTCCCCGGCTGAATCTTGAATGCAACCCCTAGATCCCTAGCACCCATGAAGGGAAACACGGAGTTTCTGGCCATATGCCTAGAAGACTAGAAGAGGTCTCTTTGCCCTGCAGCGACTCTAGAGCAATTCGCAGATCTCCCACGCCATTTTGAATGGAGATTGGTCTTCCCTGGGGCCACACGAGAGGCTCCTGAGTTCCGGGTCGTAACACGAGAATCCGGCCTTAAGTCCAGAATAACCACGTGCTTGCCCAGATATCACCAGAGGAGGCCTTTTCCCGATGTAGCATGTTGAGAGAAACCCCCGAACCCACTGGATCATCAAAACGGAACTAGACAGCCTTGAGGAAACAGCAAATGTGGCCCAACATACCGGTCTCATTGGAGAGGAATCCCAACGTTCCCGGCACAACTTCCTCTGAGCCCTTTCTTCCCTCCTGATCTCGACTTGAGGGTCTATCCCCCTGCTTTGTCTAGAAAGGGATCCCGACCTTCCATCAAACCTCAGCAGGAGTCCGGTCTAACTTGGAAACTTGAGAGGAAGGCTCGTGGGTCGTGCCACACTCCGAAAGACACCAATTTCCCCGTCCACTCAAGAGAAGTCCAAATGCCTGTGCACCTTTTCCAATGGAACCCCGAGGATGAAGTCACCACACGAAAGACCACTGACAACCTGGGTGCATCCCCCGGAAAGAGCAGCTGGTTCCACGAAGAACTCGACAAGTGTCCTGACACCCCCGAGAGGCAAGCGGAGTTCCATGCATCCACAGTAGAAGAGGCCTATCTCCCTGTTCCTAACCACCAAAGATCCCGAGATCGATGTCAAAACAGGAGAGGAAGCCTGAGATTACCGCCTCACCTCCAGATGAGGCCCTAATCCATGGCACTGAACCCAGGGGAATTTCAAGACAACCCTCTCAACTGCACAGTATTCCCCCTTCTCATAGACACCAAGGGAAGCTGCCAGAGGTCACCTTCACAAGCCGAGGGTACCTAGGCATTCTTACCGCAACTCGAGAAACACCTAGAGATACCCCCTTCAACACGTCTTGAAGTCCGATTCCCCTGCTGTGACTCGACAGCCATACCGGGCCCTCCTCGCCACTTGAATGTGGATGGACTTCCCTGGGGCCACAAGAGAAGCTCGCTGTTTCCCCATAGTAGCTCGAGAGAAACGCCACGCGTCGAGCTGCAGCTCGAGAAAACACTGTGAGATTCCTCCGACATAACCAGATTAGGCCCATCTTTTCCTGCAGGCCCTAGAGAACAACTCCGTGTCCTCTCTCAAAACTGCACAGAAGGCTTGATTCCTCCTTTTTTTAACAGAACGGGCTTCAAGTTCAAGCCTTGGCAACTCGAGAGGAGAGGGAAGTTCTTTGCTTCAACTCGAGACGTGGCCTGACTCCACGGCTAAAGCTTGAATGCAATCCCTAGATCCCTAGCGACTCTTAAGTGGAACACGGAGTTTCTGGTCACACATCTAGAAGACGAAAAGAGGTCTGTTTGCCTTTCAGCGACTCGAGAGCAAAGCCCAACTCCGCCACGCCATTTTGAATTTAGTTTGGTCTTCCCTGGGGCCACACGAATGGCTCCCTGAGTTCCCCACCATGACTCGAGAATCACCTTGTAAGTCGAGAACAACCACGTAGTTCCCCAGTCATCGCCAGATGAGGCTCTTTCCCGCAGCAGCGTCTTGAGGGAATTCCTACGAACCCACTGGATCATCGAAATGGACATTGACAGCTATGAGGAAACTTCGAATGTGGACCAACATACCGGTCTCATTGGATAGGAACACTGAGGTTCCCGGAACAACTTCCTCTGAGCCCTTCTTCCCTCCTGATCTCGACATGAGGGTAGATGCCCCTGCTTTGTCTGGAAAGGGATCCCGACCTTCCAGTGCCAATTCAGGAGGAGGCCGGTCTGAATTGGAAACTCGAGAGGAAGCCTCGTGGATCGTGCCACACTCCGAAAGACACCGATTTCCCAGTCCACTCAAGAGAAGTCCCAATGCCTGGGCACTTTTTCCAATGGAACCCCGAGAATGAAGTCACCACACGAAGGGGCACTGACACACTGGTGGCATCCTCCCGAAAGGGCGGATGGTTCCAAGGACAACTTGACAAGTGGCCTGACACCCCATGAACACCTTGAGAGGAAATTGGAGTTACCTGCCTCTACAAAAGACGAGGCCTAACTCTCTGTTCCAAACCCACTAACTCTGCGACATCGATGTCAGAACAGGAGAGGAAGCCTGAGATTCCCGCCTCACCTCCAGATGAGGTCCGATTCCATGACATTGAATCCAGGGGAGTCCCAAATAAGCCTCTCAACTGCACAGTAGTCCCCTTTCTCCTAGGCACCAAGGGAAGCTGCCAGAGGTCACCGTCACAAGCCCAGGGAACCTAGGGATTCTTACAGTAACTCGAGAAACACCTCGACATACCCCCTTCAACAGGTTTTCAAGCCTGATTCCCCTTCCAAAACTCGAGAGCCATTCCGGGCCCTCCTCGCCTCTCGAATCGGGACTGCACTTCCCTGGGGCCGCAAAAGTGGCTCCCTGAGTTTCCCATCGGAGCTCGGGAGAAATGCCACACGTCGAGCCGCAGCTCGAGAAAACACCATGAGATTCCCCCAACTTCGCCTGATGAGGAACTTCTTTCCTGCAGGCCCTAGAGAACAACCCCGAGACCTCTCTCAAAACTCAACAGAAGACTTGATTCCCTTTTTTTTTTTAACACAATCAGCTTTGAGAGCTAGCGTTGGCCAGTCGAAAGGAGAGGGGAGTTCTTTGTTTCAACTGCAGACGAGGCCTGACTCCCCGGCTGAAGCTTGAATGCAAACCCGAGAACCCTAGCACCCCTGAAGTGGAACACGGAGTTTCTGGACACACGCCTAGAAGACTAGAAGAGGTCTCTTGGCCCTGCATTGACTCGAGAGCAATCCCCAGCTCTCCCACGCCATTTTGAATGGAGATTGGTCTTCCCTGGGGCCACAAGACTGGCTCCCTGAGTTCCCCGTCGTAGCTCGAGGGAAATGCCATACATCGAGATGCAGCTCGAGAAAACACCATGAGATTCCACCAACTTCGCCTGATGAGGAACTGCTTTCCTGCAGGGCCTAGAGAGCGACCCCGAGTATTCTCTTAAAACTCCACAGAAGGCTTGATTCCCTTTCTTTTAAACACAATGGGCTTCAAAAGCTATCTAGAAACTCGTGAGGAGAGGGGAGTTCTTTGTTTCAACTCGAGACGAGGCCTGACTACCCGACTGAAGTTTAAATGCAATCCCGAGATCCCTAGCGCTCCTGAAGGGGTTCACGGAGTTTCTGTCCACAGGCCTAGAAGACTAGAAGAGGTCACTTTGANCCTGCAGCGACTCGAGAGCAGTCCCCAGCTCTCCCACGCCATTTTGAATGGAGATTGGGCTTCCCTGGGCCACAGGAGAGGCTCCCTGAGTTCCTAGTCGTAACTTGAGAATCCCGCCATAAGTTGAGAATAACCAAGTGGTTGCCCAGTCTTCGCCAGATGAGGATCTTTCCTACTGCAGTGTCTTGAGAGAAATCCCACCAACCAACTGGATTATCANGAGCACTCCTCAGCTCCCCCACGCCATTTTGAATGGAGATTGGACTTCCCTGGGCCACAGGAGAGGCTCCCTGAGTTCCTAGTCATAACTTGAGAATCCCGCCGTAAGTTGAGAATAACCAAGTGGTTGCCCAGTCATCGCCAGATCAGGACCTTTCCTGCTGCAGTGTCTTGAGAGGAATCCCATGAACCAACTGGATTATCGAAATGGACTTTGACAGCCTTGAGGAAACTTCAAATGTGGCCCAACATACTAGTCTCATTGGAGAGGAACACCAAGGTTCCCTGCACGAATTTCTCTGAGCCCCTTCTTCCCTCCTGATCTCGACATGACTGTAGATCCCTCTGCTTTGTCTGGAAAGGGATCCCTATCTTCTAGTCCCACCTCAGGAGGAGGCCGGTCTCAAATGGAAACTCGAGAGGAAGCCTCGTGGGTCGTGCCACACTCCGAAAGACACTGATTTCCCAGTCCACTCAAGAGAAATCCCGAAGCTTGCCAAACCTTTTCCAATGGAACCCCGAGAATGAAGTCAGAACACGAAGGGGAACTGATATCCTGGGTGAATCCTCCTGAAAGAGCCTCTGGTTTCAAGGACAGCTCGACAAGTTGCCTGACACACCATAAACACCGCGAGAGGCAAGCGGAGTTCCATGCCTCGACACAAGGCGAGGCCTAACTCCCTCTTCAAAACCCCCAAAGTCCCCCGAGAGCAATGTCAGAACAGGAGAGGAAGCCTGAGATACACTCCTCACCTCCATATGAGGCCCTCTTCCAAGGCACTGAACTCAGGGGAATCCTAAGACACGCTCTCAACTGCACAGTATTCCCCCTTCTCATAGGCACCAATGAAAGCTGCCACAGGTCACCTTCACAAGCCCAGGGAACCGAGGGATTCTTACAGCAACTCGAGAAACACCTTGATATACCGCCTTCAACACGTCTTGCAGCCCAATTCCCCTGCCGTGACTCGAGAGCCATCCCGGACTCTCCTCACTACTCCAATGGGGACTGGACTTCCCTGGGGACACAAGAGAGGTTCCGTGAGTTTCCCGTCAGAGCTCGAGAGAAACGCCACATGTCGAGCTGCAGCTCGAGAAAACACCATGAGATTCCCACGACATCGTGAAATGAAGCCCTTCTTTTCCTGCAGGGCTTAGAGAGCAACCACGAGTCCTCTCTCAAAAGTCCACAGAAGGCTTGATTCCTTGTTTTTTTTTTTTTTAAACAATATGGCCTTCAAGAGATAGCCTTGGCCACTCGAGAGGAGACTGCAGTTCTTTGTTTCAACTCGGGATGAGGCCTGACTCCCTGGCTGAAACTTGAATGCAACCCCGAGATCCCTAGTGCCCTGAAGGGGAACACAGAGTTTCTGGACAGACGCCTAGAAGAGTAGAAGAGGTCTCTTTGCCCTGCAGCGTCTCGAGAGCAATCCCCAGCTCTCCCACGCCATTTTGAATGCAGATTGGTCTTCCCTGCGGCCACACAAGTGGCTCCTTGAGTTCCGGGTTGTAACTCGAGAATCCCGCCCTAAGTCTAGAATAACAACGTGTTTACCAAGTCATCGCGAGAGGAGGACCTTTCCCGCTGCACCGTGTTGAGAGAAATCCCATGAACAAACTGTATCCGCGAAACGGAACTAGACAGCCTTGAGGAAACTTCAAATGTGCCCCCAAATATCCGTTTCATTAGAGAGGAACACCGATGTTCCCGGCACAAATTCCTCTGAGCCCCTTCTTCCCTCCTGATCTCGACATGAGGGTCGATCCCACTGCTTTGTCTGGAAAGGGATCCCAACCTTCCAGTCCCACCTCAGGAGGAGGCCGGTCTCACTTGGAAACTCCAGAGGAAGCCTCGTGGTTTGTGCCACATTCCGAAAGACATCGATTTCCCCAGCCACTGAAGTGAAGTCCCAATGCCTGCACACCTTTTCCAATGGAACCCCGAGGACGAAGTCACCACACGAAGGGGCACTGACACACTTGCTGCATCCTACCGAAAGAGCCTCTGGTTCCAAGGACAACTCGACAACTGGCCTGACACCCCATGAACAATTCGAGAGTCAAGCAGAGTTCCATGCCTCCACACAAGGCGAGGCCTAACTTCCTGTTCAAAACCCGCAAAGAACCCTAGATCGATGTCAGAACAGGAGAGGAACCTTAGATTCCCGCGTCACCTCCAGATGAGGCCCGCTTCCAAGGCACTTAACGCATGGGAATCCCAAGACAACCGTCTCAAAGGCACAGTATTCACCCATCTCATAGGCACCAAGGGGAGCTGCCAGAGGTCACCCTCACAAGCCCAGGGAACCTAGGGATTTTTAAACCAACTCGAGAAACACTTCGAAATACCCCCTTCAACAAGTCTTGAAGCCCGATTCCACTGCCGTGACTCGAGAGACATCCCGGGCCCTCCTCGCTACTCGAATGGGGACTGGACTTCTCTGAGGGCACAAGAGAGGCTCCCTGAGTTCCCTGTCGTAGCTCGAGTGAAACGCCACATGTCGAGCCGCAGCTGAAGAAAACAACATGAAATTCCCCCAACACTGAGACATGAGGCCCTTCTTGTCCTGCAGGGCCTACAGAGCAACCACGAGTCCCCTCTCAAAACTGCACAGAAGGCTTGATGCCAGTTTTTTTTTTTTCTTAGTAAACACAATAGGCTTCATGCACTAGACTTGGCCACTCGAGAGGAGATGGGAGTTCTCTGTTTCAACTCGAGATGAGGCCTGACTTCCCGGCTGAAGCTTAAATGCAGCCTCGAGATCACTAGCGCCACTGAAGGGGAACACGGAGTTTCTGGACACATGCCTAGAAGAGTAGAAGAGGTCTCTTTGCCCTGCAGCGACTCGAGAGCAATCCCCAGCTCTCCCACGCCATTTTGATTGGAGATTGGTCTTCCCCTGGGCCACACGAGAGGCTCCCTGAGTTCCGGGTCATAATTCTAGAATCCCGCTGTAATTCGAGAATAACCACGTGGTTGCCCAGTCATCGCCAGATGAGCCCATAGGCCGCTGCAGCGTGTTGAGAGAAATCTCGTGGTCCCACTGGATCATCGAAACGGAACTAGACAGACTTGACGAAAGATAACATGTGGCCCAACATAACGGTCTCATTGGACAGGAACCCAGAGGTTCCCGGCACAACTTCCTCTGATACCGTGCTTCCCCCCTGATCTCGACAGGAGGGTAGATCCCCCTGCTTTGTCTGGAAAGGGATCCCGACCTTCCAGTTCCACCACAGGAGGAGGCCGGTCTCACTTGGAACCTCTAGAGGAAGCCTCATGGGTCGTGCCACATTCCGAAAGACATCGAGGTCCCCGGCCACTCAAGAGAAGTCCCGATGCCTGCACACCTTTTCCAATGAAAGCCCGAGGATGAAGTCACCAGTCAAAGGGGCACTGACGCCCTGTGTGTATCCTCCCGAAAGAGCCTCTGGTTCCAAGGACAACTCTAAAAGTGGCCTGACACCCCATGAGCACCTCGAGTGGCAAGCGGAATTCCATGCCTCCACAAAAGACGAGGCCTAACTCCCTGTTCAAAACCCCCAAAGACCACAAGATCGATGTCAGGACAGGAGAGGAAGCCTGACATTCCCGCCTCAACAACAGATGAGGCCCTCTTCCTTGGCACTGAAACCAGGGGAATCCCATAACAACTCTCTCAACTGCACAGGATTCCCCCTTCTCATAGGACCCAAGGGAGGCTGCCAGAGGTCACCGTCACAAGCCTCGGGAACATAGAGATTATTAGAGCAACTCGAGAAACACGTCGAGATACCCTCTTCAACACATCATGAAGCCTAATTCTCCTGCCATGACTCGAGATCCACCCCGGGCCCTCCTCGCTACTCAAATGGGGACTGGACTTCCCTGAGGACACAAGAGAGGCTCCCTGAGTTCCCTGTCATAGCTCGAGTGAAACAGCACATGTTGAGCAGCAGCTCGAGAAAACACCATGAAATTCCCCTGACATCACCACATGAGGCCCTTCTTTTCATGCAGGGCCTAGACAGCAACCTCCAATCCTCTCTCAAAACTCCACAGAAGGCTTGATTCCCCCCCCCTCCCTTTAAAAAAAAAAAAACACAATGGGCTTCAAGAGCTAGCCTTGGCCACTCGAGAAGAGAGGAGTGTTCTTTGATTCAACTAGAGATGAGGCCTTACTCCCAGGCTGAAGCTTGAATGCAACCACGAGATCCCTAGCGCCCCTGAAGGGGAACACGGAGTTTCTGGACACGCCTAGAAGCCTAGAAGAAGTCTCTTTGCCCTGCAGCGACTCGCGAGCAATCCCCAGCTCTCCTACACCATTTTGAATGGAGATTGGTCTTCCCTGGGGCCACAGGAAAGGTTCCCTGAGTTCCGGGTTGCAATTCGCGAATTATGCAGTAAGTGGAGAAAAACTACGTGGTTGCCCAGTCATCGAAAGAGGAGGCCATTTCCCGCTGCAGCTTGTTGAGAAAAATCCCACGAACCCACTGAATCATCAAAACAGAACTAAAGAGCCTTGAAGAATTTTCAAATGTGGCCCAACATACCGGTCTCATTGGAGAGGAACACCGAGGATCCCGGCACAACTTCCTCTGAGACCCTTTGTCCCTCCTAATCTCGACAAGAGGGTTGATCCCCCTGCTTTGTATGGACAGGGATCCCAAACTTCCAGTCCCACTGCAGGAGCACGCCGGTCTCACTTGGAAACTCAAGAGGAAGCCTCTTGGTCCGTGCCACATTCCAAAAGGCACAGATTTCCCCGTCCAGTCAAGAGAGGTACCGATGCCTGAAAAACTTTTCCAAAGGAACCCCTAGGATGAAGTCACCACACGATGGGGCACTGACACCCTGGGTGCATACTCCGGAAAGAGCCTGGGGTTCCAAGGACAACTCGACAAGTGGCCTGACACGCCATGAACATCTCGAGATGCAAGCGGAGTTCCATTCCTCCACACAAGGCGAGGCTTAACTCCCTGTTTAAAACCCCTAAAACCCCGAGATCGGTGTCAGAACAGGAGAGGAAACGTGACATTCCAGCCTCACCTCTAGATGAGGCCCTCTTCCATGGCACTGAACCCAGGGGAATCCCGAGAATACTCTCTCAACGGTACAGGATTCCCCCTTCGCATACACACCAAGGGAAGCTGCCAGAGGTTACCTTCACAAGCCCAGGGAACCTAGGGATTGTTACAACAACTCGAGAAACACCTCGAGATACCCCGTTCAACACGTCTTGAAGCCCAATTCACCTGCCGTGACTTGAGAGCCATCACGGGTACTCCTCACTACTCGAATGGGGATCCACTTCGCTGGGGACACAAGAGAGGCTCCCTGAGTTCCCTGTCGTAGCTCGAGAGAAACGCCACACGTCGAGCCGTAGCTCGTGAAAACACCATGATATTCCCCCGACTTCGCCACATGAGGCCCTTCCTTTCCTGTAGGGACTAGAGAGCAACCCTGTGTCCTCTCTCAAAACTTCAGAGAAGGCTTGATTCCCCTTTTTTTTTTTTAACACAATGGGATTCAAGAGCTAGCCTTGGCCACTCGAGAGGAGAGGGGAGTTTTTGGTTCAAATCGAGAGGAGGCCTGACTCCCTGGCTGAAGCTTGAATGCAACCACGAGATCCTTAGCGCCCCTGAAGGAGAACATGGAGTCTCTGGACACACGCCTAGAAGACTATAAGAGGTCTCTTTGCCCTGCAGCTACTCGAGAGCAATCTCCACCTCTCCCACATCATTTTCAATGGAGATTGGTTTTCCCTGGAGCGACACGATAGGCTCCATGAGTTCCTGGTCATAACTCGAGAATCCCACCCTAAGTTGAGAGAAACAACGTGGTTGACCTGTCATCGCCAGAGGAGGCCATTTCCCGCTGTACCGAGTTGAGAGAAATCCCACGAACCCACTGGATCAGCAAAACGCAACTAGACAGCCTTGAGGAAAGTGCAAATGTGGGCCAACATATCGGTCTCTTTGGAGAGGAACACCGAGGTTCCCAGCACAACTTCCTCTGAGCCCCTTCTTCCCTCCTGATTTTGACATGAGAGTCGATCCCCCTGCTTTGTCTGGAAAGGTATCTCGACCTTCCAGTCACACCTCAGGAGGAGGCCGATCTCACTTGGAGACTTGAGAGGAAGCCTCGTGGATCGTGCCACATTCCGAAAGACATCAATTTCCATGTTCACTCAAGTGAAGTCCTGATGCCTGGGCACCATTTCCAATCGAACCCCGAGAATGAAGTCACAACAAAAAGGGGCAATGACAACCTGGGTGCATCCTCCCGAAAGAACCAGTGGTGCCAAGAACAACTTGACAAGTGGCCTGACACCCCATGAACACTTCGAGAGGCAAGCGGAATTCCATGCCTCCACATAAGGCGAGGCCAAACTCCCTGTTCAAAACCCCCAAAGACCACGAGATCGATGTCCAAACAGGAGAGGAAGACTGAGATTCCAGCCTCAAGTCCAGATGAGGTCCTCTTTCATGGAACTGAACCAAGGGGAATCCCAAGACAACCCTCTCAACTGCACAGTATTCCCCCTTCTCATAGGCACCAAGGCAAGCTGCCAGGGGTCACCGTCACAAGCCCAGGGAACCTAGGGATTCTTACATTAACTTGAGAACCACCTCGAGATACCCCCTTTAACACGTCTTGAAGCCCGATTGCCCTGTCGTGATTCGAGATCCATCCCGGGCCTTCCTCACTATTCGAATGGGGACTGGACTTCCTTGAGGCACAAGAGAGGCTCCCTGAATTCCCCGTCATACCTAGAGAGAAATGCCACCCGTCGAGTTGAAGCTAAAGGAAACACCATGAGATTCACCCAACATTGCCACATGAGGCCCTTCTTTTCCTGCAGGGCCTAGAGAGCAACCCCAAGTCCTCTTTCAAAACTCCACAGAAGGCTTGATTCCCTTTTTTTTTTTTTAACACAATGGGCTTCAATGCTTGCCTTGGCCAGTCGGGAGGAGAGGGGAGTTCTTTGTTTCAACACGAGACGAGGTCTGGCTCCCCGGCTGAAGCTTCAGTGCAAGCCCCAGAACCGTAGCGCTGGTGAAGGGGAACACGGAGTTTCTAGACAAAAGCCTAGAAGACTAGAAGAGGTCTCTTTGCCCTGAAGTGACTCGAGAGCAATCCCCAGTTCTCCCATGCCATTTTCAATGGATATTGGTCTTTCCTGGGGCCACAGGAGAGGCTCCTTGATTTCCGGGTCGTAACTCGAGAATTCTGCCTTAAGTCGAGAATAACCAAGTGGTTGCCCAGTCATCGGCAGAGGAGGCCCTTTCCCGTCATAGCGTGTTGTGAGAAATCCAACGAACCCACTGGATCATCGAAACGGATTTAGAGAGCCTTTAGGACACTTCAAATGTGGCCCAACACACTGGTCTCATTGGAGAGGAACACCGAGGTTCCTGGCACAACTTCTTCTGAGTCCCTTCTACCCTCCTGATCTCAACAGGAGGGTCGATCCCCTGCTTTGTCTGGAAAGGGATCCCGACCTTCGAGTCCCACCTCAGGAGGAGGCTGGTCTCACTTGGAAACTCGAGAGGAAGCCTCGTGGTTTGTGCCACATTCCGAAAGACACCGATTTCCCCATCCCCTGAAGAGACGTCCGGATGCCTCTGCACCTTTTCCAATGGAACCCCGAGAATGAAGTAACCACAAGAAGGGGCACTGAAACCCTGGGTGCCTCCTCCTGAAATAGCCTCTGGTTTCAAGGGCAACTCGACAAGTGGCCTGACACACCATGAACACCTCGAGAGGCAAGCGGAGGTCCATGCCTCGACACAATGCGAGGCCTAACTCCCTGTTCAAAATCACCAACACCCCGAGATCGATGTCAGAACAGGATAGGAAGCCTGAGACTCCCGCCTCACCTCCAGATGAGGCCCTCTTCCATTGCACTGAACCCACGGAAATACCAAGACAACCTTCTCAACTGCACAGTATTCCCCCTTCTCATAGGCACCAAGGCAAGCTGCCAAAGGTCACCGTCACAAGACCAGGGAACATAAGTATTCTTACAGCAACTCGAGAAACACCTCGAGATGCACGCTTCAACACTTCTTGAAGACCGATTCCCCTGTCGTCACTTGAGAGCCATCCTGGGCCCTCCTCGCTACTACAATGGGCACTTGACTTCCCTGCGGACAAAAGGGAGGCTCCCTGAGTTCCCCATCGTAGCTCGAGAGAAACATCACAGGTCGAGATACAGCTCGAGAAAACACCTTGGGATTCCCCGGACATCGCCACATAAGGCTGTTCTTTTCCTCCATGGCCTAGAGAGGAAACCCGAGTCCTCTCTCAAAACTCCACAGAAGGCTTGATTTTTTTTTTTTCATAAACAATGGGCTTCAAGAGCTGGCCTTGTCCACTCGAGAGGAGAGAGGACTTCTTTGTTTCAACTCGAGACGAGGCCAGACTTCCCGGCTGAAGCTTGAGTGCACCCTCAGGATCCCTAGTGCCCCTGAAGGGGAACACGGAGTTTCTAAACACACCCTTAGAAAACTAGAAGAGGTCCTTTGCCCTGCAGTGACTCGAGAGCAATCCCCAGCTCCCCCACGCCATTTTGATGTAGACTGGTCTTCCCTGGGGCCACATGTGTGGCTCCCTGAGTTCTGGGTGGTAACTCGAGAATCCCGCCGTAGTCGAGAATAAGCACGTGGTTGCCAAGTCATCGCCAAAGGAAGCCATTTTCCGCTGTAGCGTGTAGAGAGAAATGCAACGACCCACTGGATCATCGAAACGGAATTAAAGAGCCTTTAGGGAATTTCAAATGTGGCCCAGCATACCGGTCTCATTGGAGAAGAACACCGAGGTTCCAGCACAACTTCCTCTGAGCCCCTTCTTCCCTCTTGATCTTGACATGAGGGTCGATCCCCCTTCTTTGTCTGGAAAGGGATCCATACCTTCCTGTCCCACCTCAGGTGGAGGCCAGTCTCACTTGGTAACTTGAGAGGAAGCTTCGTGGTTCGTGTCACATTCCAAAAGACACCGATTTCCCCATTTACTCAAGAGAAGTTCCGATGCCTGTGCCCCTTTTCCAATGGAACACCGAGGATGAAGTCACAACATGAAGAGACACTGACACCAGGGTTGCATCCTCCCGAAAGAGCCTCTGGTTCCAAGGACAACTCGACAAGTGGCCTGACACCCCATGAACACCTCGAGAGACAAGCGGAGTTCCATGCCTCCACACAAGGTGCCTGG
>SJYM01005523.1:0-12038 GCA_006410775.1 Tragelaphus imberbis | reverse complement strand
GAGGATGAAGTCACCACACGAAGGGGCACTGACACCCTGGGTGCATCCTCCCAAAAGTGCCTGTGGTTCCAAGGACAACTTGATAAGTGACATGACACCCCATGAACACCTCAAAAGGCAAGCGGAGTTCCATGCCTCCACACAAGGTGAGGCCTAACTTCCTGTTCAAAACCCCCAAAGACTCCGAGATCGATGTCTGAACAGAAGAGGAAGCCTGATTCCCGCCTCACCTCCAGATGAGGCCCTCTTCCATGGCACTGAAACCAGGGGAATCCCAAGACAACCCTTTCAACTGCACAGTAGTCCCCCTTGTAATAGGTACCAAGGGAAGCTCCCAGAGGTTACTGTCAGAAGCCCAGGGAATCTAGGGTTTATTACATCAACTCGAGAAACACCTTGAGATATCCCCTTCAACACGTCCTGAAGCCCGATTCCTTGCCGTGAATCGAGAACCATCCCCGGCCCTCCTCGCTACTCGATTGGGGACTGGACTTCCCTGGGGACACAAGGGAGGTTCCCTGAGGTCCCCGTCGTAGCTTGAGAAAAATGCCACACGTCCAGACGCAGCTTGAGAAAACACCATGTGATTCCCTTGACATCATCACATGAGGCCGTTTTTTCCTCCATGGCCTAGAGAGAAAACCTGTGTCCTCTCTGAAAACTCCACAGAAGGCTTGATTTCCTTTCCTTTTTTTTTTTTTTAATAAAAAGGGCTTGTAGAGCTAGCCTTTTCCACTCAAAAGGAGAGAGGACTTCTTTGTTTCAACTTGAGATGAGGCCAGATTCCTCGCTGAAGCTAGAATGTACCCACGAGATCCCTAGCGCCCCTGAAGGGGAACACGGAGTTTCTGAAGACACCCTTAAAAGAATAGAATAAATCTCTTTGCCCTCCAGCAACTCGAGAGCCATCCCCAGCGCTCCAACGTCATTTTGTCAGAGATAGGTTTTCCCTGGGGCCACATGAGTGGCTCCCTGAGTTCTGGTTGGTAACTCGAGAATTCCACCGTAAGTCAAGAATAACCACGTGGTTGCCCACTCATCGCCAAAGGAGGCCATTTCCCGCTTCAGCATGTTCAGAGAAATACCACGAACACACTGGATCATCGAAACGGAACTAGACAGCTTTGAAGAAACTTCAAATGTGGCCCAACATACCGGTCTCATTGGAGAGGAACACCTCGGATCCCGGCACAACTTCCTCTGAGCCCCTTCTTCTGTACTGATCTCGACATGAGAGCCGACTGCCCTGCTTTTTCTGGAAAGGGATACCAACCTTCCATTCCCACCCCAGGAGGAGGAATGTCTCACTTGAAAACTCGAGAACAAGCCTTGTGGCCCATGCCACATTCCGAAAGACACTGATTTCCCCGTCCACTCAAGAGAAGACCCGGTGCCTGCACAGCTTTTCCCGTGGAACCCTGAGGATGAAGTCACCAAACGAAGGGGCACTGACACCCTGAGTGTATCACGCGAAAGAGCCTCTGGTTCCAAGGACAACTCGCCAAGTTGACTGACAACCCATGAACACCTCAAGAGGCAAGCGGAATTCCATGCCTCCACACAAGGCGAGACCTAGCTCCCTGTTCAAAACCCCCCAAAACACCGAGATCGATGTCAGAACAGGAGAGGAAGGCTGAGATTCCCTCCTCACGTCCAGATGAGGCCCTCTTCCATGGCACTGAACCCAAGGGAATCCCAGGACAACCCTCTCAAATGCACAGTATTCCCCCTTCTCATAGGCAACAAGGGAAGCTGCCAGAAGTCACCGTCACAAGCCCAGGGAACCTAGAGATTCTTATAGAAACTCAAAAAACAACTCGAGATACCCCCTTCAACACGTCTTGAAGCCTGATTCCCCTTCCGTTACTCGAGAGCCATCCTGGGCCCTCCTCGCTACTCAAATGGGGCCTGGACTTCCCTGGGGACACAAGAGAGGCTGCCTGAGTTCCCCGTCATTGCTCGAGAGAAATGCCACACGTCGAGCCGCAGCTGGAGAAAACACCATGAGATGCCCTCGACATCGCCTCATGAAGACCTTCTTTCCCTGCAGGGCTTAGAGAGCAACCCCGAGTCTTCTCTCCAAAATCCACAGAAGGCTTGATTCCGTTTTTTTTTTTTTTTAAAGAAATGAGTTTCAAGAGATAGCCATGGCCACTCGAGAGGAGAGGAGAGTTCTTTGTTTCAACTCAAGATGAGGCCTGAATCCCTGGCTGAAGCTTGAATGCAACCCCGAGATACCTAGTACCACTGAAGGGGAACACGGAGTTTCTGGACACACGCCTAGAAGACTAGAAGAGGTCTATTTGCCCTGCAGCGACTCGAGAGCAATCTCCGGCTCTTCCACACTATTTTGAATGGAGATTGTTATTCCCTGAGGCCACAGGAGAGGCTCCCTGATTTCCGGGTCGTAATTCGAGAATGCCGCCATATGTCAAGAATAAACACGTGGTTTCCCAGTCATCGCCTGAGGAGGCCATTTCCCACTGCAGCATGTTGAGAGAAATCCCACGAACACACTGGATCATCAAAACGGAACTAGGCAGCCTTGAGGCAACTTCAAATGTGGCTCATCATACCGGTCTCATTGGAGAGGAACACCAAGATTTCCAGCACCACTTCCTCTGAGCCACTTCTTCCCTTCTGATCTTGACATAAGGGTCGATCCCCCTACTTTGTCTGGAAAGGAATACCGAACTTCCAGTCTCAACTAAGGAGAAGGGAGTTCTCACTTGGAAACTCGAGAGGAAACCTCGTGCTTCGTGCCACATTCCGAAAGACACCGATTTACCCGTCCACTCTAGAGAAGATCCAATGCCTGAGCTCCTATTCCAATGAAACCCCGAGGATGAAGTCACCACACGAAAGGGCACTGATACACGGGGTGCATCCTCTCGAAAGAGCCTCTGGTTCCACGTACAACAGGTCAAGTGGCCTGACACGCCATGAACACCTTGAGAGGCAAGCGGAGTTCCATGCCTCCACACAAAGCGAGGACTAAAGCCCTGTTCAAAACACCAAAGACCACGAAATCGATGTCAGAATAAGAGAAGAAGCCTGAGCATCCCGCCTAAGCTCCAGATGACACCCTATTCAATGGCACTGAACCCAGGGGAATCCCAAGACAACCCTCTCAACTGCACAGTGTTCCCCCTTCTCATAGGAACCAAGGGAATCTGCCAGAGGTCACCATCACAAGCCCAGGGAACCTAGGGTTTCTTACAGCAACTTGAGAAACACCTCGAGATACCCCCAGCACATCTTGAAGCCCAATTCCCCTGCCATGACTCGAGAGCCGTCCCGGGCCCTAATCGCTACTCGATTGCGGTCTGGACTTCCCTGGGGACACAAGAGAGGCTCCCTGAGTCCACCGTCATAGCTCGATACAAACGCCATACGTCAAGCCCCAGCTCGAGAAAACACCATGAGATTCCCCAGACATTGCCACATGAGGCCCTGCTTCCTGCAGGTCCTAGACAGCAACCCCGTGTCTTCTCTCAAATCTCCACAGAAAGCTTGATTCAATTTTTTTTCTTTTTAAACACAACGAGATTCATGAGCTAGCCTTGACCACTCGAGAGAAGAGTGGAGTTCTTCCTTTTAACTCCAGATGAGGACTGCCTCCCCGGCTTAAGCTTGAATGCAACCCCTAGATCCCTAGCGTCCCTGAAGGGGAACACGGAGTTTCTGGACATATGCCTAGAAAACTAGAAGAAGTCTCTTTGCCCTGCAGTGACTAGAGAGCAATCCGCAGCTCTCCCATGCCATTTTGAATGGAGATTGGTCTTCCATGGGACCACAGGAGAGGCTCCCTGAGTTCCGCGTCGTAACTCAAGAATCCGGCCGTAAGTCGAGAATAAACACGTGCTTGCCCAGATATCGCCAGAGGAGGCCCTTTCCCACTGTAGCATGTTGAGAGAAACTCCCGGACGCACTGGATCATCAAAACGGAACTACACAGCATTGAGGAAATTTCAAATGTGGCCCAGCATACCGGTCTCATTGGAGAGGAACCACGAGGTTCCCGGCAAAATTTCCTCAGAGCCCCTTCTTCCCTCCTGAACTCGAGTTGAGGGTCAATCCCCTGCTTTGTCTGGAAACGGATCACGATTTTCCAGTCTCACCTCAGGAGGAGGCCGTTCTCACTTGGAAACTCGAGAGAAAGCCGCTTGCTTTGTGCCACATTCCGAAAGACACCGATTTCCCAGTCCAGTCAAGAGAAGTCCCGATGCCTGCGCACATTTTCCAATGGAACCCTGAGGATGAAGTCACCAAACGAAGGGGCACAGACACCCTGAGTGCATCATCCTGAAAGAGCCTCTGGTTCCAAGGACAACTCGACAACTGGCCTGACACCCAATGAACACCTTGAGAAGCAAGCGGAGTTCCATGCCTCCACACAAGGTGAGGCCTAACTCCCTGTTCAAAACCCCCAAAGACCCCAAGATCATTGTCAGAACAGAAGAGGAAGCCTGAGATTCGCTCCTCACTTCCAGATGAGGCCATCTTCCATGGCACTGAATCCAGGGGAATCCCAAGACAACCCTCTTAGCTGCACAGTAGACCCCATTCTCATAGGCACCAATGGAAGCTGCCAGACGTCAGCATAACAAGCGCAGGGAACCTAGGGATTTTTACAGCAACTCGAGAAACACCTTGAAATACCCCTTTCAACAAGTCTTGAAGCCCGATTCCCCTGCCGTGACTCGAGAGACATCCCAGGCCCTCCTCGCTACTCGAATGGGGACTGGACTTCCCTGGGGACACAAGAGAGGCTCCCTGAGTTCACCGTCGTAGCTCGAGGGAAACGCCACACATCGAGCCACAGCTTGAGAAAACACCATGAGATTCACCCGACATCGCCACATGAGGCCCTTCTTTTCCTGCAAGGCCTAGAGTGCAACCCTGAGCCCCTCTCAAAACTGCACAGAAGGCTTGACTCCGTTTTTTTGTTTTTGTTTTTGTTTTTGTTTTTAACACAATGAGCTTCAATAGCTAGTCTTGGCCACTCGATAGGAGAGGGGAGTTCTTTGTTTCAACTTGACACGAGTCCTGACTCCCCGGCTGAAGCTTGAAAGCAACCACGAGATCCTTAGCGACCCTGAAGGGGAACACGGAGTTTCTGGACACGCCTAGTAGACTAGAAGAAGTCTCTTTGCCCTGCAGCGTCTCGAGAGCAATCCCCAGCTCTCCCACGCCATTTTGAATGGAGATTGGTCTTCCCTGTTACCACACGAGAGGCTACCTGGGTTCCGGGTTGTAATTCGAGAATCCCGCTGTAAGTCGAGAATAATCACGTGGTTTCCCAGTCATCACCAGAGGAGGCCATTTCCCGCTAAAGCGTGTTGAGAGAAATCCCATGAACACACGGGATTATCCAAAAGGAACTAGACAGCCTTGAGCAAACTTCAAATGTGGCCCAACATACCGGTCTCACTGCAGAGGAACACTGAAGTTCTCGGCAAAAAATCTCCTGAGCCCCGTCTTCCCTCCTGATCTCGACATGAGGGTCGATCACCCTGCTTTGTCTGGAAAGGGATCCTGACCTTCCAGTCCCACCTCAGGAGGAGGCCAGTCACACTTGGAAACTCGAGAGGAAGCCTCGGGGGTCGTGCCACATTCTGAAATCGACCGAGTTGCCCGTCCACTCAAGAGAAGATCCGATCCCTGCTCACCTTTTCCAATGGAATTCCGAGGATGAAGTTGCCACACGAAGGGACACTGACACCCTGGGTGCATCCTCCCAAAAGAGCTGCTGGTTCCAACGACAACTTGACAAGTGGCCTGAAACCTCATGAACACCTCGAGAGGCAAGTGGAGTTGATGCCTCCACACAATACGAGGCATATCTCCCTGCTCAAAACCCCCAAAGACCCTAAGATCGATGTAAGTACACGAGAGGAATCCTGCGATTCCCACAACTCCCCCAGATGAGGCCCTCTTCCATGGCACTGAAACCAGGGAAATCCCAAGACATCCCTCTCAACTGCACAGTACTCCCCCTTCTCATAGGCACCAAGGGAAGCTGCCAGAGGTCACACTCAGACGCCTAAGGAACCTAGGGATTCTTACAGCAACTCGAGAAACACCTCGAGATACCCCCGTCAACACATCTTGAAGCTCGATTCCCCTACCGTGACTCGAGAGCCATCCCGGGCCCTCCTCGCCACTCGAATGGGGACTGGTCTTCCCTGGGGCCACAAGAGAGGCTCCCTGAGTTCCCCCTCATAGCTCGAGTGAAACAGCACACGTCGAGAAACAGCTGGAGGAAATAATATGTGATTTCCCTACATCACAAGTTGAGGCCCTTCTTTTCCTGCAGGGCCTAGAGAGCAACCCCGAGGACTCTCTCAAAACTCCACAGAAGGCTTGATTCCTTTTTTTAAAAACACAGTGGGCTTCAAGAGCTATCCTTGGAAACTCGAGAGGAGAGGGCAGTTTTTGCTTCAACTCGAGACTCGACCTGACTCCCCGACTGAAGTTTGAATGCAACTGCGAGATCCCTAGCGCCCCTGAAGGGGAACACGGAGTTTCTGGACACACTCCCAAAAGACTAGAGGAGGTCTCTTTGCCCTGCAGCGATTTGAGAAAAATCCCCAGCTCTCCCACGCTATTTTCAAAGGAGATTGGGCTTCCCTGAATCCACACGTGAGGCTCCGTGTGTTCCACATCGTAGCTCGAGAGAAAGGCCACATGTCGAGCCGCAGCTCAAGAAAACACCATGAGATTCCCCCGACATCGCAGGATGAGGCCCTTCTTTTCTGGCAGGGCCTACAGAGCAATCCAGAATCTTCTCTCAAAACTCCACAGAAGGCTTGATTCCCTTTATTTAACACAATGGGCTTCAAGAGCTAGCCTTGGCCACTCGAGAGGAGAGGGGAGTACTTTGTTTCAACTTGAGACGAGGCCTGACTCCTCGGCTGAAGCTTGAATGCAACCCCGACATCCCTACCGCCCCTGAAGGGGAACAAGGTGTTTCCGGACACATGCCTAGTGCACTAGAAGAGGTTTCTATGCCCTGCAGCAACTTGAGAGCAATCCCCAGCTCTCCCAAGCCATTTTGAAAGGAGATTGGTCTTCCCTGGGGCCACATGAGAGGCTCCCTCAGTTCCGGGTTGAAACACGAGTATCCAGCCATAAGTCGAGAATATCCACGTGGTTGCCCAGTCATAGCCAGATAAGCAATTTTCCCGCTGCAGCGTGTTGAGAGAAATCCCAAGAACCCACTGGATCATCGAAACGGAACTAGACAGCCTTGAGGAAACTTCAAATGTGGCCCAACATACCGGTCTCATTGGAGAGGAACACCGAGGTTCCCAGCACAACATCCTCTGAGCCCTTTCTTCCCTCCCGACCTCGACATGAGAGTCCATCCCCCTGCTTTTTCTGAAAAGGGATCCCAATCTTCCAGTCCCACCTAAGGAGGAGGCTGGTCTCACTTGGAACCTCGAGAGGAAGCCTCGTGGGTCATGCCACATTCCAAAAGACACTGATTTCCCCGTCCACTCAAGAGAAGTACCGATGCCTGCGCACCTTTTCCAATGGAACCGCGAGGATGAAGTCACCACACGAAGGGGCACTGACACACTGGGTGCATCCTCACGTAAGAGCCTTTGGTTCCAAGGACAACTCGAAAAGTGGCCTGACACTCTATGAACACCGTGAGAGGCAAGCGGAGTTCCATGCCTCCACACAAGGCGAGGCGTAACTCTCTGTTCAAAGCCCCCAAAGACACCGAGATCCAAGTCACAACAGGAGAGGAAGCCTGAGATTCCCGCCTAACCTCCAGATGAGGCCCTGTTCCATGGCACTGAACCCAGGGGAATTCCAAGACAACCCTCTCAATTGCACAATATTCTCCCTTCTCATAGGCACCAAAGGAAGCTGCCTGAGGCCACTGTCACAACCCCAGGGAACCTAGGGATTCTTACAGCAACTCAAGAAACAATCGAGATACCCCCTTCAACACGTCCTGAAGCCCGATTCCCCTGCCGGGACTCGAGAACCACCCCAGGCCCTCCTTGCTATTCGAATGGGGACTGGACTTCCTTGGGGATACAAGAGAGGCTCCCTGAGTTCCCCGTCGTACCTCAAGAAAAACGCGACACGTCGAGCTGAAGCTCAAGAAAACACCATGAGATTCCCCCGACATCCCCACATGAGCCCCTTCTTTTCCTGCAGGATCTAGTTAGCAACACCGTTTCCTCTCTCAAAACTCCACAGAAGGCTTGATTCCCCTTTGTTTTTTTGTTTTTTTTTAACACAATGGGCTTCAAGAGCTAGCCTTGGCCACTCGAGAGGAGAGGGGAGTTCTTTTTTTCAACTCGAGATGATGACTGACTCCCTGGCTGAAGCTTGAATGCTACCCAGAGATACCTAGCGCCCCTGAAGGAGAACACGGAATTTCTGGACACACGCTTAGAAGACTAGAAGAGGTCTTTTTGCCCTACAGCGACTCGTGAGCAACCCCCAGCTCTCCCACACCATTTTGAATGGAGATTGGTCTTCCCTGGGGCCACAGGAGAGGCTCCCTGTGTCCCGGGTGGTAACTCGAGAATCCCGCGGTAAGTCGAGTATATCCAAATGGTTGCCCAATCATCCCCAGAGGAGGCCATTTCCCGCTGCAACGTGTTGAGAGAAAACCAAGAACCCACTGTATCATCGAAACGGAACTAGACAGCCTTAGGAAACTTCAAATGTGGACCAACATACCGGTCTCATTAGAGAGGAACACCGAGGTTCCCGGCACAACTTCCTCTGAGCCCCTTCTTCCCTCCCGATCTCGACATGAGGGTCCATCCCCCAGCTTTGTCTGGATAGGGATCCCTACCTTCCAGTCCCACTTCAGGAGGAGGCCGGTCTTACTTGAAAACTCGAGAGTAAGCCTCGTGGGTCATGCCACATTTCTAAAGACACCAATTTCCCCGTCCACTCAAGAGAAGTCTCGATGCCTGCACACCTTTTCCAATGGAACCCCGAGGATGAAGTCACCACAGGAAGGGGCACTGACACGCTAGGTGTATCCTCCCGAAAGAGCCTCTGGTTCCAAGGACAACTCGACAAGTTCCCTGACAGCCCATGAACACCACGAGAGGCAAGCACAGTTCCATGTCTCCACACATGGCGAGGCCTAAGTCCCTGTTCAAAACCCCCAAAGACACTGAGATTGATGTCCGAACAGGAGGGGAAGCCTGAGATTCCTGCCTCACCTCCAGATGAGGCCCTGTTCCATGCCACTGAACCCAGGGGAATCCCAAGACAACCTTCTCAACTGCACAGTATTCCCCCTTCTCATAGGCAACGAGGGAATCTGCCAGAGGTCACCGTCACAAGCCCAGGGAACCTAGGGATTCTTACATCATCTCGAGAAACACCTCGAGATACCCCCTTCAACACGTCTTGAAGCCCGATTCCACTGCCGTGAATCGAGAGCCATCCCGGGACCTCCTCGATACTCGAATGGGGACTGGACTTCCCTGGGAACACAAGAGAGGTTCCCTGAGTTCCCCGTCATACCTCGAGATAAACGCGACATGTCGAGACGAAGCTTGAGGAAATACTATGAGATTCCCCCGATATTGCCACATGAGGCCCTTCTTTTCCTGCAGGGCTTAGAGAACAACATAGAGTCCTCTCTAAAACCTCCACGGAAGGCTTGATGTCCATTTTTTTTTCTTTTTTAAACACAATTGGCTTCAAACCTAGCCGTGGAAATTCGGGAGAAGAGGGGAGTTTTTTGCTTCAACTGGAGACGAGACCTGATTCTCCTGCTGAAGCTTGAATGCAACCCCGAGATCTGTAGCACCCCTAAAGGGGAACATGGAGTTTCTAGACACACGCCTAGAAGACAAGAAGTGGTCTCTTTGCCCTGCAGCGACTCGAGAGCAATCCCCAGCTCTCCCATGCCATTTTGAATGGAGATTAGTCTTCCCTGGGGCCACATGAGAGGCTCCCTGAATTCCCCATCGTAACTCGAGAATCCCGCCTAAGTCGAGAACAACCACGTGGTTGCCCAGTCATCGCCAGATAAGGACATTTCCCGCTGCAGCATCTTGAGAGAAATCCCACAAACCCACTGGATCATCGAAACGGAACTAGACAGCCTTGAGGAAACTTCAAATGTGGCCCAACTTACCGGTCTCATTGGATAGGAACCCGAGGGTCATGGCACATTATGTTGTGAACCCCTTCTTCCCTCCTGATATCGACATGAGTGTCGAATCCCTGCTTTGTATGGAAAGGTATCCCGACCTTCCAGTCCCACCTCTGGAGGAGGCCGGTCTCACTTGGAAACTCGAGAGGAAGCCTCGTGGGTCGTGCCACATTTCGAAAGACACCGATTTCCCCGTCCCCTCAAGAGAAGTCCCGATGCCTGGGCACCTCTTCGAATGTAATCGCAAGTATGAAGTCACAACATTAAAGGGCACTGACACCCCTGTTACATCGTCCGGAAAAAGCCACATGTTCTAAATATAATTCGACACTTGGCCTGAAACCCCATAATACACTTGCGAGGAAAGCGGACTTTTGTGCCTCAAAACAAGATGAGGCCTGACTCCCCTCTTCCAACTTCGCAGAGACTCTGAGATTGATGTCTGAAATAGAGAGGAACCCTGAGGTTCCCGCCTCAACTCGAGATGAGGCCTTATTCATCCCTGAAGCCATGATCAATGAATCCTGAGGTGCCACTCGCATTACCAAAGCAGCTTTGACTTAATTTAGGACACACGAGCATGTCCCACAGGTTGACACGCAACTCGAGAGGAACTTGTAGCTATGTGCCACAACTCCACCCAACCCACCAAATTCTCCCCTGCACACTTTAGGTGCCCCTTTGACGCTGCTACATATCCAAAGCAAGCCCACGTTCCCTCTTGGAACTCGAAAGAGTACTTGACATGCTCCAAGAAACTCCAGAAATTTCCCCAGATACCTGTTCCCACTCAAGAGGAATGCTGAGTTTCCTGCCACAAGTCAAGAAGAGCCCCATTTTCCCCTCCTCAAGTTGAAATGAGGGTCGATTGCCCTGCTTCCTTTGGAAAGAAATGTCGACGTCCCCTTCGCACCTCGAGAAGAGGCTGGTATCTACTTGACACTGCAGGGGAACCCGGGGGTCTTGTCACAATTCAAAAACCACGTATTTACCCATCCACTCGAGATCAGACCTGATTCCCTTGCACTGATTCAAATGTCAGCCTAGATCAACTCACAACACGAAGGAAGTTCTGATGCCTCGGGTGCTAATTAGAAAAGAGCCACAGGTCCCAAGTTCAACTCGTGTGGGTGCCTGAAGCCCCTTTGTCAACTCGAGAGGCAATCAGAGTTCCATGTCTCCACACAAGTCGAGACCTGACTCCCTGTTTGAAATGGCATACACATCCCAAGACCCATGTCAGAACAGGAGAGGAATCCTTAGGTTCCCGCCGCAACTCGAGATGAGGCCTTCTTCCATTGCACCAATCCCAGTTGAGTCCTAAGAGGCACCTCCCAACTCGACAGTATTCCTGGCTTCCCATAGGAACCATGAGAATTTCCCTGAGTTCACCGTCACAAGTTGAGTTAACCCAGGGTTCCCTGCTGCAACTCGAGAAACACCATGAGATTCCCCTTTCAACGCATCTTGAGGCCCGATTCCCTGCCATGACTGGAGAGCAGGCCGTGGTCCCCCATGAAACTCGAATGGATATTGGACTTACCTGGGGCCACACGAGAGTCTCCCCGAGTTCCTTGTCGTAACTCGAGAGAAACACCACGTTGCGCTGCAAGTTGAGAAAAAAACATGAGATTCCCTCGTCATCGTGAGATGAGGCCATTTTTTTCCTGCAGGGCCTAGAGAGAAATTCCGAGTCTCCTCTCAAATCGTCACAGGAGGCTTGACTCCCTTTAGGCCACTCAATTGGCTCCAAGAGATACACGTCTCATCTCGAGAGTAGAGCGGAGTTCTTTGCTTCAACTTGAGATAAGGATTGACTCTCCAGGTGAACCTGTAATGCAACCCCGAGATCACTGTCAAAACTGGAGAGGAACACAGAGTTTCTGGA
>SJYM01005522.1:6404-32988 GCA_006410775.1 Tragelaphus imberbis | reverse complement strand
GTCAGGCCCCTTGTCGAGTTGTCCTTGGAACCAGAGGCTCTTTCGGGAGGATGCACCCAGTGTGTCATTGCTTCTACGGTGGTGACTTCATCCTCAGTGTTCCATTGGAAAAGGTGGGCAGGTATTGGGACGTCTCTTGAGTTGACGGGGAACTCGGTGTCTTTCGGAATGTGGCACGAATCACGAGGCTTCCTCTCGAGTTTCAAAGTGAGAATGGCCTCATGCTGAAGTTTGGTTGAAGTTCGGGATACTTTTCCAGGCATAGCTGGGAATAGACACACTTGTCGAGATCAGGAGAGAAGAAGGGGCTCAGAAGAAGATGTGCCAGGTACCTCGGTGTTCCTCTCCAAAGAGACCGGTATGTTGGGACACTTATGCTGTTTCCTCAAGGCTGTCTGTTTACGTTTCGATCATCCAATGGGTTCGTGGTCTTTCTCTCAACTCGGTGGAGTGGGACATGGCCTCCTCCGGCGATGACTGGGCAACCACGTGATTATTCTCAACTTACGTCGGGATTCTCGAGTTACGACCTGGAACTCAGCGATCCGCTCGTGTGGCCCCAGCGAAGATCAATCTCCATTCCAAATGGTGTGGGAGACCTGGGGAATCCTCTCGAGTCGCGGCAGGGCAAAAATACCTCTTCTAGTCATCTGGCTGTGTGTCCAGAAAATCCATGTTCCACTTCAGGGGCGCTAGGGTTCCCGGCGTTGCATTCAGGTTTCAGCCAGGGAATTAGGCCTCGTCTCGAGTTGAAACAAAGTACTCCTCTGCCCTCTCGAGAGGCCAAGGCAAGCTCTTGAAACCTATTGTATTCAAAGAAAGGCAATCAAGCCTTTTGTGGAGTTTTGAGAGAGGACTCGTGTCTGCTCTCTAGGCCCTGCAGGAAAAGAAGAGCCTCATGTGGTGATGTCTGTGGAATCTCATNTAGTCTGGCCACGTTTCTAGTTGAAACAAAGAACTCCTCTCTCCTCTCGAGTCGACAAGGCTAGCTCTTGAAGCCCATTGTTTAAAAAAAGGAAAAGGCAATCAAGCCTTCTGTGGAGTTTTGAGAGTGGACTCGGGGTTTCTGTCTAGGCCATGGAGGAAAAGAACGGCCTCATGTGGCGATCTCCGGGGAATCTCAAGGTGTTTTCTGGAGCTGAGTCTCGACGTGTGGTGTTTCTCTCAACTTATGATGGGGAACCCTAGGGAGCCTCTGTTGTGTCCCCAGGGAATTCCAGTACCCATTGTAGTAGCGAGAACGGCCCAGGATGTCTCTCTAGTCACGCCAGGGTATCGGGCTTCAAGACNATGGTGTTTCCTCGAGATGTGGCTCGACGTTTGGCATTTCTCTCGAGTTTCGACGGGGACCTCAGGGAGCCTCTCTTGTGTCCCCAGGAAGTTCAGTCCCCATTAGAGAAGGGAAGAGTGCCCGGGATGGCTCTTCAACAACGGCAGGTGAATCGGGCTTCAGGACGTGTTGTACGGGGTATCTCAAGGTGTTTCTCGAATAGGNTTCGACGGGGACCTCAGGGAGCCTCTCTTGTGTCCCCAGGAAGTTCAGTCCCCATTAGAGAAGGGAAGAGTGCCCGGGATGGCTCTTCAACAACGGCAGGTGAATCGGGCTTCAGGACGTGTTGTACGGGGTATCTCAAGGTGTTTCTCGAATAGGTGTAAGAAAGCCTAGGTTGTCTGGGCTTGTGACGGTGACCTCTGGCAGCTTCCCATGGTGCCTATGAGAATGGGCAATACTGTGCAGTTGAGAGGATTGTCTTGGGATTCCACGGGTTCAGTGAGATGGAAGAGGTCCACATCTGGAGGTGAGGCGGGAATCTCAGGCTTTCTCTCCTGTTCTAACATCGATCTCAGGGTCTTTGAGGGTTCTGAACAGGGAGTTAGGCCTCTTGTTGTGTGGACCACGGAACTCCACAATCCTCTCGAGGTGTTCATGGAATGTCAGTCCCCTTGTCGAATTGTCCTTGGAACCAGAAGANGGTCAGGCCCCTTGTTGAGTTGTCCTTGGAACCAGAGGCTCTTTCGGGAGGATGCACCCAGTGTGTCAGTGCTCCTTCGTGAGGTGACTTCATTCTCGATGTTCCGTTGGAAAAGGTGGGCAAGTATTGGGACTTCTCTTGAGTTGAGTGGAAACTCGATGTCTTTCGGAATGTGGCACGAACCACGAGGCTTCCTCTGGAGTTTCCAAGTGAGAAGGCCTCCTGCTGAAGTTTGGTGGAAGGTCGGGATACTTTTTCTGGCAAAGCGGGGGGATTGACATTCATGTCGAGATCAGGAGGGAAGAAGGGGCTCAATAGATAATGTGCCAGGTACCTCGGTGTTCCTCTCTAAACAGACTGCTAGGTTAGTCCGCATATGCTTTTTCCTCAAGGTTGTGTGTTTCCTTTTCGAACATCCAATGGGTTCGTGGTATTTCTCTCAACTCGGTGCAGTGGGACATGGCCTCCTCCCGCGATGACTGGGCAACCACGTGGTTAGTCTCGACTTACGGTGGGATTCTCATGTTATGACCTGGAACTCAGCGAGCCGCTCGTGTGGCCTCAGGGAAGATCAATCGCTGGTGTGGCCCCAGGGAAGATCAATCTCCATTCCAATTGGCGTAGGAGTGCTGGGGAAAGCTCTCGAGTCGCTGCAGGGCAAAAAGACCTCTTCTAGTCTTCTAGGCTTGTGTCCAGAAACTCTGTGTTCCACTTCAGGGGCACTAGGGTTCCCGGGGTTGCATTCAAGTTTCAGCCGGGAAATCAGGCCTCGTCTCGAGGTGAAACAAAGTAATCCTCTGTTCTCTTGAGTGGCCAAGGTAAGCTCTTGAAACCCATTGTGTTAAAAGAAAGGCAATCAAGCCCTCTGTGGAGTTTTGAGAAAGGACTCGTGTCTGCTCTCTAGGCCCTGCAGGAAAAGAAGGGCCTCATGTGATGTCAGTGGCATCTCATGGTGTTTCCTTAAGATGCGGCTCAACGTTTGGCATTTTTCTTAGCTTCGACGGGGACGTCAGGGAGCCTCTCTTGTGTCCCCAGGGAAGTCCAGTCACCATTGAAGTAGCAAAGAGTGCCCGGGATGGCTCCCCATTCACCGCAGGGTAATTGGGTTTCAGGACGTGTTGAAGGTGGTATTTCAAGGGGTTTCTCGAGTTGCTGTAAGAAAGCCTAGGTTGTCTGGGCTTGTGACTGTGACCTCTGGCAGCTTCCCTTGGTGCCTATGAGAATGGGCAATTCTGTGCAGTTGAGAGGGTTGTCTTGGGATTCCACTGGGTTCAGTGCCATGGAAGAGGGCCACATCTGGAGGTGAGGCGGGCATCTCAGGCTTCCTCTCCTCTACTGACATCAATCTCCGGGTCTTTGGGAGTTCTGAACAGGGATTTAGGCCCCGTCTTGTGTGGAGCCATGAAACTCCACTATCCACTCGAGGTGTTCATGGAGTGTCAGGCCCCTTGTCGATTTGTCTTTGGAACCAGAGGCTCTTTCGGTAGGATGCACTCAGTTTGTCAGTACTTCTTCGTGTGCTGACTTCATCCTCGGGGTTCCATTGGAAAAGGTGGGCATGTATTGGGACTTCTCTTGAGTTGTCGGAAAACTCGGGGTCTTTCGGAATGTGGCACGAACCACGAGGCTTCCTCTCGAGTTTCCAAGTGAGAAGGGCCTCCTGCTGAGGTTTGCTGGAAGGTCGGGATAGCTTTCCAGGTATAGTGGGGTGAATGACACTCATGTCCAGATGAGGAGGGAAGAAGAGGCTCAGAAGGAGATGTGCCAGGTACCTCGGTGTTCCTCTCCAAAGAGACCGGTATGTTAGGCCACATATGCCTTTTCCTCAAGGTTGTCTGTTTCCGTTTTGATGATCCAATGGGTTCGTGGTATTTCTCTCTACTCGGTGCAGTGGGACATGGCCTCCTCCAGCGATGACTGGGCAACCAAGTGGTTATTCTCGACTTATGGCGGGATTCTCAAGTTAGGACGTGAAACACAGCGAGCCGCTCGTGTGGCCCCAGGGAAGATCAATCTCCATTTCAAATGGCGTGGAAGAGCTGGGGAATGCTCTCGAGTTGCTGCAGGGCAAAAAGACTTCTTCTAGTCTTCTAGGCGTGTGTCCAGAAACTCCGTGTTCCCCTTCATCGGCGATAGGGTACCCGGGGTTGCATTCAAGTTTCAGCCGGGGAATCAGGCCTCCTCTCGAGTTGAAACAAACCACTCTTCTGTTCTCTCGAGGAGACAAGGTAAGCTCTTGAAACCCATTGTTTTTAAAGAAAGGCAATCAAGCCTTCTGTGGAGTTTTGAGAGAAGACTCGTGTCTGCTCTCTAGGCCCTGCAGGAAAAGAAGGGCCTCACGTGGTGATGTTAGTGGAATCTCATGGTGTTTCCTGGAGTTTCCGCTCCAAGTTTGGCATTTCTCTCGAGCTTCGACGGGGACCTCAGGGAGACTCCCTTGTGTCCCCAGGGAAGTCCAGTCCCCATGGGAGGAGCAAAGAGTGCCCGGGATGGCTCTGCATTGTTGGCAGGGGAATCGGAATTCAGGACGTGTTGAAGGGGATACCTCAAGGTTTTCTCGATTTGCTGTAAGAAAACCTAGGTTGTCTGGGCCTGTGAAGGTGACCTCTGGCAGCTTCCCTTGGTGACTATGAGAATGGGCTATACTGTGTAGTTGAGAGGGTGGTTTTGGGATTCCACTGGGTTCAGTGCCATGGAAGAGGGCCACATCTGGATGTGAGGCGGGAATCTCAGGCTTCCTCTCCTGTTCTGACATCGGTCTCCGTGACTTTGGAGGTTCTGAATAGGGAGTTAGGCCTCGCCTTGTGTGGAGCCACGGAACTCCACTATCCTCTCAAGGGGTTGATGGATTGTCAGGCACCTTGTCGAGTTGTCCTTGGAACCAGGGGCTCTTTCGGGAGGATGTACCCAGTGTGTCAGTGCTCCTTCGTGAGAAGACTTCATCCTCGGTGTTCCATTGGAAAAGATGGGCCGGTATTGGGACTTCTCTTGAGCTGACGGGAAACTCGGTGTCTTTCGGAATGTGGCACGAACCAGGAGGCTTCCTCTCGAGTTTCAAAGTGAGAAGGGCCTTCTACTGAGTTTTGGTGGAAGGTCAGGATACCTTTCCAGGCATAGCGGGGGGATTGACACTCATGTCGAGATCAGGAGGGAAGAAGGGGCTCAAAAGAAGATGTGTCAGGTAGCTCAGTGTTCCTCTCCAAAGAGACCGGTATGTTGGGCCACATATGCTGTTTCCTCAAGGCTGTCTGTTTCCGTTTCGATGATCCAATGGGTTCGTGGTATTTCTCTCAACTCGGTGCAGTGGGACATGGCCTCCTCCGGCGATGACTGGGCAACCACGTGGTTATTCTCGACTTACGGCGGGATTCTCGAGTTACGACCCGGAACTCAGCGAGCCTCTCCTGTCGCCCTATGGAAGACCAATCTCCATTACAAATGGCATGGGAGAGCTCAAGACTGCTCTCCAGGCAATGCAGGGCAAAGAGACCTCTTCTAGTCTTCTAGGCGTGTGTCCAGAAACTCCATGTTCTGCTTCAGGGGCGCTAGGTATCTCGTGGGTTCATTCAATCTTCAGCCGTGGAGTCTGGCCACGTTTCTAGTTGAAACAAAGAACTCCTCTCTCCTCTCGAGTCGACAAGGCTAGCTCTTGAAGCCCATTGTTTAAGAAAAGGAAAAGGCAATCAAGCCTTCTGTGGAGTTTTGAGAGTGGACTCGGGGTTTCTCTCTAGGCCATGGAGGAAAAGAACGGCCTCATGTGGCGATGTCCGGGGAATCTCAAGGTGTTTTCTGGAGCTGCGTCTCGACGTGTGGTGTTTCTCTCGAGGTATGACGGGGAACTCAGGGAGCCTCTCTTCTGTCCCCAGGGAATTCCAGTGCCCATTGTAGTAGCGAGGACGGCCCAGGATGTCTCTCTAGTCACGGCAGGGGTATCGGGCTTCAAGAAGTGTTGAAGGGGATATCTCGAGGTGTTTCTCGAGTTGCTGTAAGAATCCCTCGGTTCCCTGGGCGTGTGACGGTGACCTCTGGCAGCTTCCCTTGGTGCCTATGAGAATGGGACAATACTGTGCAGTTGAGAGGGTTGTCTTGGGATTCCACTGGGTTCAGTGCCATGGAAGTGGGCCACATCTGGAGGTGAGACGGGAATCTCAGGCTTCCTCTCCTGTTCTGACATCGATCTCCGGGTCTTTGGGGGTTCTGAACAGGGAGTTAGGCCTCGCCTTGTGTGGAGCCACGGAACTCCACTATCCTCTCGAGGTGTTCATGGAGTGTCAGGCCCCTTGTCGAGTTGTCCTTGGAACCAGAGGCTCTTTCGGGAGGATGCACCCAGTGTGTCATTGCTTCTACGGTGGTGACTTCATCCTCAGTGTTCCATTGGAAAAGGTGGGCAGGTATTGGGACGTCTCTTGAGTTGACGGGGAACTCGGTGTCTTTCGGAATGTGGCACGAATCACGAGGCTTCCTCTCGAGTTTCAAAGTGAGAATGGCCTCATGCTGAAGTTTGGTTGAAGTTCGGGATACTTTTCCAGGCATAGCTGGGAATAGACACACTTGTCGAGATCAGGAGAGAAGAAGGGGCTCAGAAGAAGATGTGCCAGGTACCTCGGTGTTCCTCTCCAAAGAGACCGGTATGTTGGGCCACATATGCTGTTTCCTCAAGGCTGTCTGTTTACGTTTCGATCATCCAATGGGTTCGTGGTATTTCTCTCAACTCGGTGCAGTGGGACATGGCCTCCTCCGGCGATGACTGGGCAACCACGTGATTATTCTCAACTTACGTCGGGATTCTCGAGTTACGACCTGGAACTCAGCGATCCGCTCGTGTGGCCCCAGCGAAGATCAATCTCCATTCCAAATGGTGTGGGAGACCTGGGGAATCCTCTCGAGTCGCGGCAGGGCAAAAATACCTCTTCTAGTCATCTGGCTGTGTGTCCAGAAAATCCATGTTCCACTTCAGGGGCGCTAGGGTTCCCGGCGTTGCATTCAGGTTTCAGCCAGGGAATTAGGCCTCGTCTCGAGTTGAAACAAAGTACTCCTCTGCCCTCTCGAGAGGCCAAGGCAAGCTCTTGAAACCTATTGTATTCAAAGAAAGGCAATCAAGCCTTTTGTGGAGTTTTGAGAGAGGACTCGTGTCTGCTCTCTAGGCCCTGCAGGAAAAGAAGAGCCTCATGTGGTGATGTCTGTGGAATCTCATGGTGTTTCCTCGAGATGTGGCTCGACGTTTGGCATTTCTCTCGAGTTTCGACGGGGACCTCAGGGAGCCTCTCTTGTGTCCCCAGGAAGTTCAGTCCCCATTAGAGAAGGGAAGAGTGCCCGGGATGGCTCTTCAACAACGGCAGGTGAATCGGGCTTCAGGACGTGTTGTACGGGGTATCTCAAGGTGTTTCTCGAATAGGTGTAAGAAAGCCTAGGTTGTCTGGGCTTGTGACGGTGACCTCTGGCAGCTTCCCATGGTGCCTATGAGAATGGGCAATACTGTGCAGTTGAGAGGATTGTCTTGGGATTCCACGGGTTCAGTGAGATGGAAGAGGTCCACATCTGGAGGTGAGGCGGGAATCTCAGGCTTTCTCTCCTGTTCTAACATCGATCTCAGGGTCTTTGAGGGTTCTGAACAGGGAGTTAGGCCTCTTGTTGTGTGGACCACGGAACTCCACAATCCTCTCGAGGTGTTCATGGAATGTCAGTCCCCTTGTCGAATTGTCCTTGGAACCAGAAGATCTTTCGGGAGAATGCACCCAGTGTGTCAGTGCTCCTTCGTGTGGTGACTTCATCCTCGGGGTTCCATTGGAAAAGGTGAGCCGGTATTGGGACTTCTCTTGAGTTGACGGGAAACTCGGTGTCTTTCGGAATGTGGCACGAACCACGAGACATCCTTTCGAGTTTCCAAGTGAGAAGGGCCTCCTGCTGATGTTTGGTGGAAGGTCGGGATACCTTTCGAGGCACAGAGGGGGGATTGACATTCATGTCGAGATCAGGAGGGAAGAAGGGGCTCAGAAGAAGATGTGCCAGGTACCTCGGTGTTCCTCTCCAAAGAGACTGGTATGTTGGGCCACATATGCTGTTTCCTCAAGGCTGTCTGTTTCCGTTTCGATGATCCAATGGGTTCGTGGTATTTCTCTCAACTCGGTGCAGTGGGCCATGGCCTCCTCCGGCGATGACTGGGCAACCACATGGTTATCCCCGACTTACGGCGGGATTCTCGAGTTACGACCTGGAACTCAGCGAGCCTCTCGTGTGCCCCCATGGAAGATCAATCTCCATTCCAAATGGCATGGGAGAGCTGGGGAATGCTGTCGAGTCGCTGCAGGGCAAAAAGACCTCTTCTAGTCTTGTAGGCGTGTGTCCAGAAACTCCGTGTTTCCCTTCAGGGGCGCTAGGGTTGCCGGGGTTGCGTTCAAGTTTCAGCCAGGGAATCAGGCCTCGTCTCGAGTTGAAACAAAGTACTCCTCTGTCCTTTTGAGTGGCCAAGGCAAGCTCTTGAAACCCATTGTGTGAAAAGAAAGGCAATCAAGCCTTCTGTGGAGTTTTGAGAGAGGACTCGTTTCTGCTCTCTAGGCCCTACAGGAAAACAAGTGCCTCATGTGGTGATATCAGTGGCATCTCATGGTGTTTCCTCGAGATGCGGCTCGACGTTTGGCATTTCTCTCGAGCTTCAACAGGGACCTCAGGGAGCCTCTCTTGTGTCCCCAGGGAAGTCCAGTCCCCATTGGAGTAGCGAAGAGTGCCCGGGATGGTTCTCCATTCACGGCAGGGGAATCGGTCTTCAGGACCTGTTGAAGGGGGTATCTCAAGGTGTTTCTCGAGGTGCTGAAAGAAAGCCTAGGTTGTCTGGGCTTGTAACGGTGACCTCTGGCAGCTTCCCTTGATGCCTATGAGAATGGGCAATACTGTGCAGTTGAGAGTGTTGTCTTGGGATTCCAAGGGTTCAGTGCGATGGAAGAGGTCCACATTTGGAGATGAGGTGGGAATCTGAGGCTTTCTCTCCTGTTCTGACATCGATCTCAGGGTCTTTGGGGGTTCTGAACAGGGAGTTAGACCTCTCCTTGTATGGAGCCACGGAACTCCACAATCCTCTCGAGGTGTTCATGGAATGTCCGTCCCCTTGTGGAGTTGTCCTTGGAACCAGAAGCTCTTTCGGGAGGGTGCACCATGTGTGTCAGTGCTCCTTCGTGTGTTCACGTCATCCTCGGGGTTCCATTGGAAAAGATGGGCAGGTATTGGGACTTCTCTTCAATTAACGGGAAACTCGGTGTCTTTCAGAATGTGTCACGAACAGCGGGGCTTCCTCTCTAGTTTTCAAGTGAGAAGGGCCCCATTCTGAGGTTTGGTGGAAGGTCGGGATACCTTTCCAGGCATAGCAGGGGGATTGACACTAATGTCGAGATCAGGAGGTAAGAAGGCGCTCAGAAGAAGATGTGCCAGGTACATCGGTGCTCCTCTGCAAAGAGACCAGTATTTTCGGCCACATATGCTCTTTCCTAAAGGCTGTCTGTTTCCGTTTTGATGATCCAATTGGTTTGTGGTATTTCTCCCAACTCGGTGCAGTGGGACATGGCCTCCTCCGGCGATGACTGGGCAACCACGTGGTTATCCTCGACTTACGGCGGGATTGTCGAGTTACGACCTGGAATTCAGCGAGCCTCTCTCGTGTCCCCAGGGAAGATCAATCTCCATTCCAAATGTCGTGGGAGAGCTGGGGAATGCTCTCGAGTCGCTGCAGGGCAAAAAGACCTCTTCTAGTCTTCTAGGCGTGCGTCCAGAAACTCCGTGTTCCCCTTCAGGGGCGCTAGGGTTCCCGGGGTTTCATTTAAGTTTCAAGCAGGGAATCAGTCCTCGTCTCGAGTTGAAACAAAGTACTCCTCTGTCCTCTCGAGTGGCAAAGGCAAGCTCTTGAATCCCATTGTGTTAAAAGAAAGGCAATCAAGCTTTCTATGGAGTTTTAAGAGAGGACTCATGTCTGCCCTCTAGACCCTGCAGGAAAAGAAGGGCCTCATGTGGTGATGTCAGTGGAATCTCATGGTGTTTCCTCGAGATGCGGCTCAACGTTTGGCATTTATCTCGAGCTTCGACGAGGACCTCAGGGAGCCTCTCTTGTGTCCCCAGGGAAGTCCAGTCCCCATTGGATTAGCGAAGACTTCCCGGGATTGCTCTCCATTCACGGCAGAGGAATCGGGCTTCAGGACGTGTTGAAGGGGGTATCTCAAGGTGTTTCTCGAGTACCTGTAAGAAAGCCTAGGTTGCCTGGGCTTGTGACTTTGACCTCTGGCAGCTTCCCTTGGTGCCTATGAGAACGAGCAATACTGTGCATTTGAGAGGCTTGTGCTAGAATTGCACTGGGTTCAGTGCCATGGAAGAGAGCCACATCTGGAGGTGAGGTGGGAATCTCAAGCTTCCTCTCCTGTTCTGACATCGATCTCCAGGTCTTTGAGGGTTCTGAACAGGGAGTTAGGCCTCGCCTTGTGTGGAGCTCTGGAACTCCACTATCCTCTCGAGGTGTTCATGGAGTGTCAGGCCTCTTGTCGAGTTGTCCTTGGAACCAGAGGCTCTTTCGGGAGGATGCACCCCGGGTGTGAGTGCCTCTTAGTGTGGTGACTTCATCCTCTGGGTTCCATTGGAAAAGGTGCTCAGGCATCGGGATTTCTCTTGAGTTGACGGGGAAATAGGTGTCTTTCGGAATGTGGCATGAACCACAAGGATTCCTTTCCAATTACCATGTGAGACCGGCCTCCTCCTGAGATGGGATAGGAAGGTCGGTATCCCTTTCCAGTCAAAGCAGTGCGACCGACCCTCATGTCAAGATCAAGAGGGAAGAAGAGGCTCAGAGGAAGTTGTGCTGGAACCTTGGTGTTCTTCTCCAATGAGACCCCTATGTTGGGCCATATTTGAAGTTTCCTCTAGGCTGACTAGTTCCGTTACAATCATCCAGTGTGTTCGTGGAATTTCTCTCAATAGGCTGCATCGGGAAATGACTTCCTTTGGCGGTGACTGGGCAACCACGTGGTTATTATTGACTTACGGCAGGATTCTCGAGTTGCCACCCAGAATTCAGGGAACCACTCATGTGGCCCCAGGGCAGACACATGTCCATTCCAAATGGCGTGGGAGAGCTGGGGATTGCTCTGGAGTCACTGCAGGCCAAAGAGACCTCTTCTACTTCTCTTAGAGTGTGTTCAGAAACTCTGTTTTCTCCTTCTTGAACACTAGGGGCTTCCTGGTTGCATTAAAACGTCAGCAGGGGTGTCAGACATCGTCTCGTATTGAAACGATGAACCCCCCTCTCCTCTCGAGTGGCCAAGGCTGGCTGTTGAAGCTGATTGTAATAAACAAAGGTAATCAAGCCTTCTGTGGAGTTTTGAGAGAGGACTCGGGGTTGCTCTCTAGTCCCTGCAGGAAAAGAAGGGCCTCATATGTCGATGTCGGGGGTAATCTCATGGTGTTTTCTCGAGCTGCAACTCGACATGTGGCTTTTCTCTCGAGCTACAATGGGGAGCTCAGAGAGCCTCTCTTGTGTCCTCAGTGAAGTCCAATTCCCACTCGAGCAGCGAGGACAGCCCGGGATGTCTCCTGATTCATGGGAGTGGAATCAGGCTTCAAGACGTGTTGAAAGGGGTATCTCGAGGTGTTTCTCGAGTTGCTGTAAGAATCCCTAGGTTCCGTAAGCTTGTGTCGGTAACCCCTGGCCTTTTCCCTTGGTGCCTATGAGAATGTGGAATACTGTGCAATTGACAGGGTTGTCTAGGGATTCCCCTGGGTTCAGTGCCATGGAAGAGGGCCACATGTGGTGTTGAGGGGAGAATCTCAGGCTTGCTCTCATGTTCTGACATCGATCTCGGGGTCCTTGGGGGTTCTGAACAGGGATTTAGGCCACGCATTGTGGGAAGGCACAGAACTCCGCTTTCCTCTCGAGGTGTTCATGGAGTGTCAGGCCACTAGTCGAGTTGTCCTTCGAACCAGAGGCAATTTCGAGAGGATGCACCCAGTGTGTCGGTGCTCCTTCGCGTGGTGACTTCATCCTTGGAGTTCCATTGGAAAAGAAGCACACGCATTGGGACTTCTCTGGAGTTGACGGGGAAATCGGTGTCTTTCGGAATGTGGCACGAACCACGAGGTTTCCTGTCGAGTTTCCAAGTCAGAAGGGCCTCCTGCTGAGGTTTGATCGAAGGTCGGGTCCCTTTCCAGGCATAGCAGGTGTATTGACTCTGATGTCGAGATCAGGAGGGAAGAAAGGGCTCAGAGAAAGTTGTGCCAGGAACCTCGGTGTTCCTCTCCACTGAGACCGGTATGTTGGGCCACATATGCTGTTTCCTCAAGCCTGTCTGTTTCCGTTTCATTAATCCAATTGGTTCGTGGTATTTCTCTCAACTCGGTGCACTGGGACATCGCCTCCTCCGGCGATCACTGGGCAACCACGTGGTTATTCTCGACTTACGACGGGATTCTCGAGTTACGACCTGGAACTCAGCGAGCCGCTCGTGAGGCCCCAGGGAATATCAATCTCCATTACAAATGGCGAGGGAGAGCTGACGAATGCTCTTGAGACGCTGCAGGGCAAAAAGACCTCTTCTAATATTCTAGGCATGTGTCCAGAAACTCCGTTTTCCACTTCAGGGGCGCTAGCGTTCCCGGGGTTGCATTCAAGTTTCATCCGGGGAATCAGGCCTCGTCTTGATTTGAAACAAATTACTCCTCTGTCCTCTCGAGTGGCCAAGGCAACCTCTTGAAACCCATTGTGTTAAAAGAAAAGCAATCAAGCCTTCTATGGAGATTTGAAAGAGGACTCGTGTCTGCTCTCTAGGCCCTGCAGGAAAAGAAGGGCCTCATGTGGTGATGTCAGTGGAATCTCATGTTGTTTCCTCGAGATGCGGCTCGACGTTTTGCATTTCTCTCGAGCTTCGACGGGGACCTCAGGGAGCCTCTCTTGTGTCCCCAGGGAAGTCCAGTCCCCATTGCAGTAGCGAAGAGTGCCCGGGATGGCTCTTCATTCACGGCAGGGGAATCGGGCTTCAGGAGGTGTTGAAGGGGGTATCTCAAGGTGTTTCTTGAGTTGTATAAGAAAGCCTATGTTGTCTGAGCTTGTGACGGTGACCTCTGGCAGCTTCCCTTGGTGCCTATGAGAAGGGATAATACTGTGCACTTAGAGAGGGTTGTCTTGGGATTCACCTGGTTTTAGTGCCATGGAAGAGGGTCTCATGTGGAGGTGAGGTGGGAAACTCAGGCTTCTTCTTCTGTTCAGACATTGATCTCGGAGTCTTTGGAGGTTTTGAACAGGATGTTAGGCCTCACCTTGTGTGGAGGCATGGAACGCCGCTTGCCTCCCGAGGTGTTCATGGGGTATCAGGCCACTTGTCGAGTTGTCCTTGGAACCAGTGGCTCTTTCTGGAGGATGCACCCCGGGTGTGAGTGCCCCTTCGTGTGGTGACTTCATTCTCTGGGTTCCATTGGAAAAGGTGCTCAGGCATCGGGATTTCTCTTTAGTGGACGGGGAAATCGGTGTCTTTCGGAATGTGGCACGAACCACGAGGGTTCCTCTGCAGTTACCATGTGAGACCAGCCTCCTCCTGAGATGGGACAGAAAGGTCGGTATCCCTTTGCAGACAAAGCAGTGGGACCGACCCGCATGTCAAGATGAAGAGGGAACAAGGGGCTCAGAGGAAGTTGTGCTGGAAGCTTGGTGTTCTTCTCCAATGAGACCCCTAAGTTGGGCCATATTTGAAGTTTCCTCTAGGCTGACTAATTCCGTTACGATGATCTAGTGTGTTCGTGGGATGTCTCTCTATAGGCTGCATCGGGAAATGGCTTTCTTTGGCGGTGACTGGGCAACCACGTGGTTATTATTGACTTACGGCGGGATTTTCGAGTTGCCACCCAGAATTCAGGGAGCCACTCATGTGGCCCCAGGGAAGATCCATGTCCATTCCAAATGGCGTGGGAGAGCTGGGTATTGCTCTGGAGTAGCTGCAGGCCAAAGAGACCTCTTCTACTTCTCTTAGCCTGTGTTCAGAAACTCTGTGTTCCCCTTCTGGGGCGCTAGGGATCTACTGGTTGCATTCAAGATTCAGCAGGGGAGTCAGACATCGTCTCGTTTTGAAAGGAAGAACCTCCTCTCCTCTCGAATGGCCAAGGCTGGATCTTGAAGCCCATTGTGTTAAACAAAGGAAATCAAGCCTTCTGTGGAGTTTTGAGAGAGGACCCGGGTTTGCTCTCTAGGCCCTGCAGGAAAAGAATGGCCTCATATGTCGTTGTCCGGGATAATCTCATTGTATTTTCTCGTTCTGCAACTCGATGTGTGGCGTTTTTCTCGAGCTACTATGGGGAGCTCAGGGAGCCTCTCTTGTGTCCCCAGGGAAGTCCACTCCCCACTCGAGCAGCGAGGATGGCCAGGGATGTCTCCCGATTCATGGCAGTGGAATTGGGCTTCAAGACGTGTTGAAGGGGGTATTTCGAGGTATTTCTTGAGTTGCTGTAATAATCCCTAGGTTCCCTAAGCTTGTGTCGGTGACCTCTGGCAGTTTCCCTTGGTGCCTATGAGAATAGAGAATACTGTGAACTTGAGAGGGTTGTCTTGGGATTCCCCTGGATTCAGTGCCATGTAAGAGGGCCACATGTGGTGTTGAGGCGGGAATCTCAGTCTTCCTCTCCTGTTCTGACATCGATCTCAGTCTTTGCGGGTTCTGAACAGGGAGTTAGGCCTCGCCTTGTGTGGAGGCACGGAACTCCCCTTTCCTCTCGAGGTGTTCATGGAGTGTCAGGCCACTTGTCGTGCTGTCCTTCCAACCAGAGGCAATTTTGAGAGGATGCACCCAGTGTGTCAGTGCTCCTTCGTGTGGTGACTTCATCCTCTGTGTTCCATTGGAAAAGGTGCACAGGCATTGGGACTTCTCTGGAGTTGACGGGGAAATCGGTGTCTTTCGGAATGTGGCACGACCTACGAGGCTTCCTCTTGAGTTTCCAAGTGAGAAGCGCCTCCTGCTGAGGTTTGAAGGAAGGTAGGTTCCCTTTCCAGTCATAGCAGGGTTATTGACCCTCATGTCGAGATCAGGAGGGAAGAAGGGGCTCAGAAGAAATTGTTCCAGGTACCTCGGTGTTCCTCTCCAAAGAGACCGGTACGCTGGGCCACATATGCTGCTTCCTCAAGGCTGTCTGTTTCCGTTTAGATGATCCAATGGGTTCGTGGTATTTCTCTCAACTCGGTGCAGTGGGACATGGCCTCCTCCGGCGATGACTGGGAAACCACGTGGTTATTCTCGACTTAAGGCGGGATTCTCGAGTTACGACCTGGAACTCACCTAGCCGCTCGTTTGGCCCAAGGGAAGATCAATCTCCATTCCAAATGGCATGGGAGAGCTGGGGAATGCTCTCGAGTCGCTGCAGGGCAAAAAGACCTCTTCTAGTCTTCTAGGCGTGTGTCCAGGAACTCCGTGTTCTCCTTCAGGGGCGCTAGGGTTCCTGGGGTTGCATTCAAGTTTCAGCGGGGGAATCAGGCCTCGTCTCGAGTTGAAACAAAGTACTCCTCTGTCCTCTCGAGTGGCCAAGGAATGCTCTTCAAACCCATTGTGTTAAAAGAAAGGCAATCAAGCCTTCTGTGGAGTTTTGAGAGAGGACACCTCTCTGCTCTCTATGCCCTGCAGGAAAAGAAGGGCCTCATGTGGTGATGTCTGTGTAATGTCATGGTGTTTTCTTGAGATGCGCCTCGATGTTTGGCATTTCTCTCCAGCTTCGACGGGGACCTCAGGGAGCCTCTCTTGTGTCCCCAGGGAAGTCCAGTCCCCATTGGAGTAGCGAAGAGTGCCGGGATGGCTCTCCATTCACGGCAGGGCAATCGGGCTTCAGAACGTGTTGCAGGGGTATATCAAGTTGTTTCTCGAGTTGGTGTAAGAAAACCTAGGATGTCTGGGCTTATGATGTTGTCCTCTGTTAGCTTCCCTTGGTGCCTATGACAATGGGCAATACTGTTCAGTTGAGAGGGTTGTCTTGGGATTCCACTGCGTTCACTGCCATTGAAGAGGGCCACATCTGGAGGTGAGGCGGGAATCTCAGGCTTCCTCTCCTGTTCTGACATCCATCTCCGGGCATTTGGGGCTTCTGAACAGTGAATTAGGCCTCGCCTTGTGTGGAGCCACGGAACTCCACTATCCTCTCGAGGTGTTCATCGAGTTTCAGGCCCGTTGTTGAATTATTTTGGAACCAGAGGCTCTTTCGGGAGGATGCACCCAGTGTGTCAGAGCTCCTTCGTGTGGTGACTTCATCCTCAGTGTACCATTGGAAAAGGTGGGGAGGTATTGGGACTTCTCTAGAGTTGACGAGAAACTCGGTGTCTTTCGGAATGTGGTACCAACAACGAGGCTTCCTCTCGAGTTACCAAGTGAGAAGGGCCTCCTGGTGAGGGTTGATGGAAGGTCGGGTCCCTTTCCAGGCATAGCAGGCGTATTGACCCTCATGTAGAGAACGGGAGGGAAGAAAGGGCTCAGAGAAATTTATGCCAGGAACCTCGATGTTCCTCTCGACTGAGACCTGTGTGTTGGGCCACATTTGGTATTTCCTCAAGGCTGTCTATTTCCGTTTCGATAATCCAATGTGTTCGTGGTATTTCTCTCAACTAGGGACAGCAGGACCTGGCCTCCTCTGGCGTTTACTGGGCAACCACGTGGTTATTCTCGACTTATGGCGGGATTCTCGAGTTACAACTCGGAACTCAGCGAGCGTGTCCTGTCGCCCTGTGGAGTATCAATCTCCATTCCAAATGGCATGGGAGAGCTGGGGATTGCTCTCCGGGCCAAGCAGGGCAAAGAGATCTCTTCTAGTCTTCTAGACGTGTGTCCAGAAACTCCATGTTCCGCTTCATGGGTGCTAGGTATCTCGTGGGTTCACTGAAGCTTCAGTCGTGGAGTCTGGCCACGTTTCTACTTGAAACAAAGAAATCCTCCCCCCTCTCGAGTCAACAAGGCTAGCTCTTGAAGCCCATTTTTTAAAAAAATGAAAAGGCAATCAAGCCTTCTGTGGAGTCTTGAGAGTGGACTCGGGGTTTCTCTCTAGGCCATGGAGGAAAAGAACGGCCTCATGTGGCGATGTCCGGGGAATCTCAAGGTGTTTTCTGGAACTGCGTCTCGACGTGTGGTGTTTCTCTCGAGGTATGACGGGGAACTCAAGGAGCCTCTCTTCTATCCCCAGGTAATGCCAGTGCCCATTGTAGTAGCGAGGACGGCCCAGGATGTCTCCCTAGTCATGTCAGGGGTATCGGGCTTCAAGAAGTGTTGAAGGGGATATCTCGAGGTGTTTCTTGAGTTGCTGTAAGATTCCCTAGGTTCCCTGGGCCTGTGACAGTGACCTCTGGTGACCATAGGCACCTCTTCCTTTGGTGCCTATGAAAATGGGCAGTACTGTGCAGTGGAGAGGGTTGTCTTGGGATTCCACTGGGTTCAGTGCCATGGAAGAGGGTCACATCTGGACGTGAGGCGGGAATCTCAGGCTTCCTCCCCTGTACTGACATCGATCTCCGGGTCTTTTGGGGTTCTGAAAAGGGAGTTAGGCCTCGCCTTGTGTGGAGCCACGGAACTCCACTATCCTCTCGAGGAATTCATGGAGTTTCAGGCNAGTTCCACATCTGGAGGTGAGGCGGGAATCTCAGGCTTCCTCTCCTGTTTTGACATCGATCTCCGGGTCTTTGGGGGTTCTGAAAAGGGAGTTAGTCCTCGCTTTTTGTGGAGCCACGGAACTCCACTACCCTCTCAAGGTGTTCATGGAGTGTCAGGGCCCTTGTCGAGTTGTCCTTGGAACAAGAGGCTCTTTCGGGAGGATGCGCCCAGTGTGTCAGTGCTCCTTCGTGTGGTGACTTCATCCTCGGGGTTCCATTGGAAAAGGTGGGCAGGTATTGGGACTTCTCTTGAGTTGACTGGAAACTCGGTGTCTTTCGAAATGTGGCACGAACCACGAGGCTTGCTCTCGAGTTTCCAAGTGAGAAGGGCCTCCTGCTGAGGTTTGGTGGAAGGTCGGGATAACTTTACAAGCACAGCGGGGGGACTGACACTCATGTTGAGATCAGGAGGGAAGAAGGGGCTCAGAAGAAGATGTGCCAGGTACCTTGGTTTTCCTCTCCAAAGAGACCGGTATGTTGGGCCACATATGCTGTTTCCTCAAGGCTGTCTGTTTCCGTTTCGATGATCCAATGGGTTCGTGGTATTTCTCTCAACTCGGTGCAGTGGGCCATGGCCTCCTCCGGCGATGACTGAGCAACCACCTGGTTATTCTCGACTTACGGCGGGATTCTCGAGTTACGACCTGGAACTCCGTGAGCCGCTCGTATGGCCCCAGGGTAGATCAATCTCCATTCCAAATGGCGTGGGAGAGCTGTGGAATGCTCTCGTGTCGTTGCAGGGCAAAAAGACCTCTTCTAGTTTTCTAGGCTTGTGTCCAGAAACTCCGTGTCCTCCTTCAGGGGCGCTAGGGTTCCTGGGGATGCATTCAAGTATCAGCCGGGGAATCAGGCCTCGGCTCGTGTTGAAACAAAATACTCCTCTGTCCTCTGGAGTGGCCAATGCAAGCTCTTGAAACACATTGTGTTAAAAGAAAGGCCATCAAGCCTTCTGTGGAGTTTTGAGAGGACTCGTGTCTGCTCGCTAGGCCCTGCAGAAAAAGAAGGGCCTCATGTTGTGATGTCAGTGGAATCTATTGGTGTTTTCTCGAGATGCAGTTCGACGTTTGGCATTTCTGTCGATCTTCGACGGGGACCTCAGGGAGCCTCTCTTGTGTCCCCAGGGAAGTCCAGTCCCCATTGGAGTAGCGAAGAGTTCCAAGGATGGCTCTCCACTCACGCCAGGGGAATCAGGCTTCAGGACGAGTTGAAGGGTGTATTTCAAGGTGTTTCTTGAGTTGCTGTAAGAAAGCCTAGGTTGTCTGGGCTTGTGACGGTGACCTCTGGCATCTTCCCTTGGTGCCTATGAGAAGGTATAATACTGTGCACTTGAGAGGGTTGTCTTGGGATTCACCTGGGTTCAGTGCCATGGAACAGGGTCTCATGTGAAGGTGAGGCGGGAATCTCAGGCTTCTTCTTCTATTCAGACATCGATTTCGGAGTCTTTGTGTGTTTTGAACAGAATGTTAGGCCTCACCTTGTGAGGAGGCATGGAACGCTGCTTGCCTCTCGAGGTGTTCATGGGGTATCAGGCCACTTGTCGTGTTGTCCTTGGAACCAGAGGCTCTTTCGGGAGGATGCACCCCGGGTGTGAGAGCCTCTTCGTGTGGTGACTTCATCCTCTGGGTTCCATTGGAAAAGGTGCTCAGGCATCGAGATTTCTCTTGAGTTGACGGGGAAATCGGTGTCTTTCGGAATGTGTCACGAACCACGAGGATTCCTCTGCAGTTACCATGTGAGACCGGCCTCCTCCTGAGATGGGACAGGAAGGTCGGTATCCCTTTCCAGACAAAGCAGTGCGACCGACCGTCATGTCAAGATCAAGAGGGAAGAAGAGGCTCAGAGGAAGTTGTTCTAGAACCTTGGTGTTCTTCTCCAATGAGAACCCTATGTTGGGCCGTATTTGAAGTTTCCTCTAGGCTGACTAGTTCCGTTAGGATGATCCAGTGTGTTCTTGGGATTTCTCTCAATAGGTTGCATCGGGAAATGTCTTCCTTTGGCGGTGACTGGGCAACCACGTGGTTATTATTGACTTACGGTTGGATTCTCGATTTGCCACCCAGAACTCAGGGAGCCACTCATGTGGCCCCAGGGAAGACCCATGTCCTTTCCAAATGGCGTGGGACAGCTGGGGATTGCTCTGGAGTCGCTGCAGGCCAAAGAGACCTCTTCTACTTCTCTTAGCGTGTGTTCAGAAACTCTGTGTTCTCCTTCTGGAACACTAGGGACTTCCTGGTTGCATTCAAGATTCAGCAGGGGAGTCAGACATCGTCTCGTTTTTAAAAGAAGAACCCCCCTTTCCTGTCGAGTGGCCAAGGCTGGCTCTTGAAGCTCATTGTGGTAAACAAAGTTAATCAAGCCTTCTGTGGAGTTTTGAGAGAGGACTCGGGGTTGCTCTCTAGGCCGTGCAGGAAAAGAAGGGCCCCATATGTCGATGTCGGGAGTAATCTCATGGTGTTTTCACGAGCTGCAACTCGACATGTGGTGTTTCTCTCGAGCTACGATGGGGAGCTCAGGGAGCCTCTCTTGTGTCCCCAGGGAAGTCCAATTCCCACTCTAGCAGCGAGGACGGCCCGGGATGTCTCCCGATTCATGGGAGTGGAATCGGGCTTCAAGATGTGTTGAAAGGGGTATCTCGAGGTGTTTCTCGAGTTTCTGTAAGAATCCCTAGGTTCCCTAAGCTTGTGTCGGTGACCTCTGGCAGTTTTCCTTGGTGCCTATGAGAATGTGGAATACTGTGCAATTGAGAGGGTTGTCTAGGGATTCCCCTGGGTTCAGTGCCAAAGCAGAGGGCCACATGTGGTGTTGTTGGGGGAATCTCAGGCTTGCTCTCATGTTCTGACATCGATCTCGGGGTCTTTGGGGGTTCTGAACAGGGAGTTAGGCCTCGCCTTGTTTGGAGGCACGGAACTCCTCTTTCCTCTCGAGGTGTTCATGGAGTGTCAGGCCACTAGTTGAGTTGTCCTTCGAACCAGAGGCAATTTCGAGAGGATTCACCCAGCGTGTCGGTGCTCCTACGCGTGGTGACTTCATCCTTGTGGTTACATTGGAAAAGGTGCACAGGCATTGGGACTTCTCTGGAGTTGACGGGGAAATCGGTGTCTTTCGAAATGTGGCACGAACCACGAGGTTTCCTCTCGAATTTCCAAGTGAGAAGGGCCTCCTGCTGAGGTTTGATGGAAGGTCGGGTCCCTTTCCAGGCAAAGCAGGGGTATTGACTCTCATGTCGAGATCAGGAGGGAAGAAAGGCCTCAGAGAAAGTTGTGCCAGGAATCTCGGTGTTCCTCTCCTCTGAGACCGGTATGTCGGGCCACATTTACTATTTCCTCAAGGCTGTCTATTTCCGTTTCGATAATCCAATGGGTTCGTGGTATTTCTCTCAACTCGGTGCAGCGGGACATGGCCTACTCTGGCGTTTACTGGGCAACCACGTGGTTATTCTTGACTTACGGCGGGATTCTCAAGTTACGACCTGGAACTCATCGAGTCGCTCGTGTGGCCCCAGGGAAGATCAATCTCCATTCCACATGGCGCGGAAGAGCTGGGGAATGTTCTCGAGTCTCTGCATGGCAAAAAGACCTCTTCTAGTCTTCTAGGCATGTGTCCAGAAACTCCGTGTTCCACTTCAGGGGCGCTAGGGTTCCTGTGGTTGCATTCAATTTTCAGCCGGGGAATCAGGCCTCATCTCGAGTTGAAACAAGTACTCCTCTGTCCTCTCGACTGGCCAAGGCAAGCTCTTGAAACCCATTGTGTTAAAAGAAAGGCAATCACGCCTTCTGTGGAGTTTTGAGAGAGGACTCGTGTCTGCTCTCTAGGCCCTGCAGGAAAAGAAGGGCCTCATGTGGTGATGTCAGTGGAATCTCATGATGTTTCCTCGAGTTGCGGCTGGACGTTTGGCATTTCTCTCGAGCTTCGACGGGGACCTCAGCGAGCCTCTCTTGTGTCCCCAGGGAAGTCCAGTCCCCAATGATTTGGGAAGAGTGCCCGGGATGGCTCTCCATTCATGGCAGGGGAATCGGGTTTCTGGACGTGTTGAAGGGGGTATCTCAAGGTGTTTCTCAAGATGCTGTAAGATAGCCTAGGTTGTTTGGGCTTGTGACGGTGACCTCTGGCAGCTTCCCTTAGTGCCTATGAGAAGGGATAATACTGTGCACTTGAGAGTGTTGTCTTGGGATTCCACTGGGTTCAGTGCCAGGGAAGAGGGTCTCATGTTGAGATGAGACGGGAATCTCAGGCTTCTTCTTCTGTTCAGACATCGATCTCGGAGTCCTTGCGGGTTTGAACAGGATGTTAGGCCTCACCTTGTGTGGAGGCATGGAACCCCGCTTGCCTCTCGAAGTGTTCCTGGGGTATCGTGCCACTTGTCGAGTTGTCCTTTGAACCAGAGGCTCTTTCGGAAGGATGCACCCTGGTGTGAGTGCCCCTTCGTGTGGTCACTTCATCCTCTGGGTTCCATTGGAAACGATGCTCAGGCTTCGGGTTTCTCTTGAGTGGACAGGGAAATCGGTGTCTTTCGGAATGTGGCCCGAACCATGAGACTCCTTCTTCAGTTACCATGTTAGAACGGCCTCCTCCTGAGATGGGACAGGAAGGTCGGTATCCCGTTCCAGACAAAGCAGTGGGACCGACCGTCATGTCAAGATCAAGAGGGAAGAAGGGGCTCAGAGGAAATTGTGCTGGAACCTTGGTGTTCTTCTCCAATGAGACCCCTATGTTGGGCCATATTTGAAGTATCCTCTAGGCTGACTAGTTCCGTTACGATGATCCAGTTGTTTCGTGGGATTTCTCTCTATAGGCTATATGGGGAAATGTCTTCCTTTGGCGTTGACTGGGCAACCACGTGGTTATTATTGACTTACGGCGGGATTCTCGAGTTGCCACCCAGAACTCAGGGAGCCACTCATGTGGCCCCGGGGAAGACCATGTCCATTCCAAATGGCGTGGGAGAGCTGGGGATTGCTCTGGAGTCGTTGCAGGCCCAAGAGACCTCTTCTAATTCTCTTAGCGTGTGTTCCCCTTCTGGGGTACTAGGGATCTCCTGGTTGCATTCAATCTTCAGCAGGGGAGTCAGACATCGTCTGGTTTTGAAACGAAGAACCCCCCTCTACTCTTGAGAGGCAAAGTCAGGCTCTTGAATTAAATTGTGTTAAACAAAGCGAATCAAGCCTTCTGTGGAGTTTTGAGAGAGTACTGGGGGTTGCTCTCCAGGCCCTACAGGAAAAGAAGGGCCTCATATGTTGATGTCGGGGGTAATCTCATGGTGTTTTCTCGAGCTGCAACTCGACGTGTGGCGTTTCTCTCGAGCTACGACGGGGAGGTCAGGGAGCCTCTCTTGTGACCCCAGGGAAGTCCAGTCCCCACTGGAGCAGCGAGGACGGCCCGGGATGTCTCCCGATACATGGCAGTGGAATCGGGATCAAGACGTGTTGAAGTGGGTATCTCGAGGTGTTTCTCGAGTTGCTGTAAGAATTCCTAGGTTCCCTAAGCTTGTGTCGGTGACCTCTGGCAGCTTCCCTTGGTGCCTATGACAATTGGGAATACTGTGCAGTTGAGAGGGTTGTCTTGGGATTCTCCTGGGTTCAGTGCCATGGAAGAGGGCCACATGTGCTGTTGAGGCGGAAATCTCAGGCTTCCTTTCCTGTTCTGACATCGATCTCGAGGACTTTGGGGGTTCTGAACAGGGAGTTAGGCCTCGCCTTCTGCGGAGGCACGGAACTCCGCTTTCCTCTCGAGGTGTTCATGGAGTGTCAGGCCATTTGTCGAGTTGTCCTTCGAAACAGAGGCAATTTCGAGAGGATGCACCCAGTGTGTCAGTGCTCCTTCGTGTGGTGACTTCATCCTCGGGCTTCCATTGGAAAAGCTGCACAGGCATTGGGACTTCTCTGGAGTTGACAGGGAAATCGGTGTCTTTCGAAATGTGGCACGAACCACGAGGCTTCCTCTCGACTTTCCAAGTGAGAAGGGCCTCCTGCTGAGGTTTGGTGGAAGGTCGGATCCGTTTCTGGGCATAGCATAGGTATTGACCCACATGTCGACATCAGGAGGGAAGTAAGGGCTCAGAGTATGTTGTGCCAGGAACCTCGGTGTTCCTCTATACTGAGATCGGGATGTTGGGCCACATTTACTATTTCCTCAAGTCTGTCTATTTCCGTTTCGATAATCCAATGGGTTCGTGGTATTCCTCTGAACTCGGTGCAGCGGGACATGGCCTCCTCTGGCGTTTACTGGGCAATCACGTGGTTATTCATGACTTATGGCAGGATTCTCGAGTTACGACTCGGAACTCAGCTAGCCTCTCCTGTCGCCCTATGGAAGACCAATATTCATTCCAAATGGCATGGGAGAGCTGGGGATTGCTCTCCAGGCCCTGCAGGGCAAAGAGACCTCTGCTAGTCTTCTAGGCATGTGTCCAGAAACTCCATGTTCTGCTACAGGGGCGCTAGGAATCTCGTGGGTTCATTCAAACTTCAGCCGTGGAGTCTGGCCACGTTTCTAGTTGAAACAAAGAACTCCTCTCTCCTCTCGAGTCGACAAGGCTAGCTCTTGAATCCCATTGTTTAAAAAAAGGAAAAGGCAATCAAGCATTCTGTGGAGTTTTGAGAGTGGACTCGGGGTTTCTCTCTAGGCCATGGAGGAAAGGAACGGACTCATGAGGCGATGTCCGTTGAATCTCAAGGTGTTATCTGGAGCTGCGTCTCGACGTGTGGTGTTTCTCTCTAGGTATGACGGGGAATACAGGGAGCCTCTCTTCTGTCCCCAGAGAATTCCAGTCCCCAATGGAGTAGGGAGGCCGACCCAGGATGTCTCTCTAGTCACAGCATGGGTATCGGGCTTCAAGAAGTGTTGAAGGGGATATCTCGAGGTGTTTCTCGCGTTGCTGTAAGAATCCCTAGGTTCCCTGGGCCTGTGACGGTGACCTCTGGTAGCTTCCCTTGGTGCCTATGAGAATTGGCAATACTCTGCAGTTTAGAGGATTTTCTTGGGATTCCACTGGGTTCAGTGCCATGGAAGAGGGCCACATCTGGAGGTGAGGTGGGAATCTCAGGATTCCTCTCGTATAATGACATCGATCTCCGGGTCTTTGGGGGTTCTGAACAGGAGTTAGGCCTCAACTTGTGTGGAGCTACGGAACTCCACTATCCTCTCGAGGTGTTCATGGAGTAGCAGGTCCCTTGTCGAGTTGTCCTTGGAACCAGAGGCTCTTTCGGGAGGATGCACCCAGTGTGTCAGTGCTCCTTCGTGCGGTGTCTTCATCCTCGGTGTTCCATTGGAAAAGGTGGACAGGTATTGGGACTTCTCTAGAGTTGACGGGAAACTCGGTGTCTTTCGGAATGTGGCATGATCCACAAGGCTTCGTCTCGAGTTTCCAAGTGAGAAGGGCCTCCTGCTGAGGTTTGGTAGAAGGTCGGAATACTTTTCCAGGCATAGCGGGGGGACTGACACTCATGTGGAGATCAGGAGGGAAGAAGGGGCTCAGAAGTAGATGTGCCAGCTACCTCGGTGTTCCTCTTCAAAAAGACCGGTATGTTGGGGAACATATGCTGTTTCCTCAAGGCTGTCTGTTTCTGTTTCGAAGATCCAAAGGGTTCGTGGTATTTCTCTCCACTCAGTGCAGTGGGACATGGCCTCCTCCGGCGATGACTGGGCCAACCACGTGGTTATTCTCGACTTACGGCGGGATTCTCGAATTAGGACCTGGAACTCAGCGAGCCGCACGTGTGGCCCCAGGGAAGATCAATCTCCATTCCAAATGGCGTGGGAGAGCTGGGAAATGCTCTCGAGTCGCTGCAGGGCAAAAAGACCTCTTCTAGTCATCTAGGGGTGTGTCCAGAAACTCCGTGTTCCCCTTCAGGGGCGCTAGGGTTCCGGGGGTTGCATTTAAGTTTAAGCCGTGAAATCAGGCCTCAGCTCGAGTTGAAACAAAGTACTCCTCTGTCCTCTCGAGTTACCAGGGAAAGCTCTTGAAAACCATTGTGTTAAAAGAAAGGCAATCAAGCCTTCTGTGGAGTTTTAAGAGAGGACTCGTGTCTGCTCTCTAGGCCCTGCAAGAAAAGAAGGGCCTCATGTGGTGATGTCTGTTGAATCTCATGGTTTTTTTTCGAAATGCGGCTCCACGTTTGGCATTTCTATCGAGCTTCGACGGGGACCTCAGCTATCCTCTTTTGTGTCCCCAGGGATGTCCAGTCCCCATTGGAGTAGTGAAGAGTGCCCGGGATGGCTCTCCATTCACGGCAGGGAAATCGGGCTTCAGGACGTGTTTAAGGGGGTATCTCAAGGTGTTTCTCGAGTTGCTGTAAGAAAGCCTAGGTTGTCTGGGCTTGTGACGGTGATCTCTGGCAGCTTCCCTTGGTGCCTATGAAAAGGGATAATACTGTGAAGTTCAGAGGGTTGTCTTTGGATTCCACTGGGTTCAGTTCCATGGAAGAGGGTCTCATGTGGAAGTGAGGCGGGAATCTCAGGCTTCTTCTTCTGTTCAGACATCGATCTCAGAGTCTTTGGGGGTTTTGAACAGGATGTTAGGCCTCACCTTGTGTGGAGGCATGGAACGCCGCTTGCCTCTCGAAGTGTTCATGGGGTATCTGGCCACTTGTCGAGTTGTCCTTGGAACCAGAGGCTCTTTCGGGAGGATGCACCCCGGGTGTGAGTGCCCCTTGGTGTGGTGACTTCATCCTCTGGGTTTCATTGAAAAATGTGCTCAGGCATCGGGATTTCTCTTGAGTGGACGGGGAAATCGGTGTCTTTCGGAATGTGGCACGAACCACGAGGGTTCCTCTGCAGTTACCAAGTGAGAACGGCCTCCTCCTGAGATGGGACAGGAAGGTCAGTATCCCTTTCCAGACATAGCAGTGGGACCGACCGTCATGTCAAATCAAGAGGGAAGAAGGGGCTCAGAGGAAGTTGTGCTGGAACCTTGGTGTTCTTCTCCAATGAGACCCCTAAGTTGGGCCATATTTGAAGTTTCCTCTAGGCTGACAAGTTCCGT
>SJYM01005518.1:4166-16994 GCA_006410775.1 Tragelaphus imberbis | reverse complement strand
GGGAGTTTCTCTTTCAGTATCCTATCATTTTGCCTTTTCATACTGTTCATGGGGTTCTCAAGTCAAGAATACTGCAGTGGTTTGCCATTCCTTTCTTCCTTTCTCCAGTGGACCACATTCTATCAGACCTCTCCACCGTGATCCGCCCATCTTGGGTGGCCCCAAACAGCATGGCTTAGTTTCATTGAGTTACACAAGGCTGTGGTCCGTGTGATCAGATTGTCTAGTTTTCTGTGATTTTGGTTTCAGTTTGTTTGCCCTCTGATGCCCTTTTGCAACACCTGCCATCTTACTTGGATTTCTCTTACCCTGGACGTGCAGTATCTCCTCACAGCTACTCCCTCAAAGCGCACCCGATGTTCCTTACCTTGGACTCGGGCTATCTCCTGATCGCCACCCCTCCTGACCTTGAACATGGAGTAGCTCCTTTTAGCCCTTCTGTGCCCACGCATGCACTGCTCCTTGGATGTGGGGCTGCTCCTCTCAGGCACCTCCCCCGACCTCAAGAGTGTGGTAGCTCGTCTTGGCCACCACCTTGACCTCGGGCGTGCAGAAGCTCATCTTGGCCGCCACCCATGACTTCAGATGTGGGGTAGCTCCTCTAGGCAGATCCTGTGCTGTTGCAGCCTGGCACTCTCAGTCACCACCCCTGTCCTTGGGTGACGGGTAGCTCCTCTTGGCCAGGCTTCTGTGCAGTCCAACACAGCCGGTGCACTTCTGTGCAGTCCTTAATAGAGCCTAAATCATTGTATTATTGTTGTTGTTATTACCCTGTTTCAGGTACTGGTTCTTACATTAATTCATTTAACTTTCATAATATTCCATAAGGTAGGTATACTTGGAACAAGATGATGGAGTAGAAGAAAAAATGCTCCCCTTCTCCTGAGAGAACTCCAAAGTTACAAATTACTGTTGAAGAACTATCAACAGGAGAATGTAGAACCCCACCAAATAAAAGATATCCAACATCCAAGGGCAAAGGAGAAGCCCAAGCAAGATGACAAGAGGGGCAAAATTGCATTTAGAATAAAACCCCATACCTACCAGATACACTCAGATGGCTCAAAAAAACCTTGTGTGATCAGGAGATCCCACAGAAACTTAGGCCATTCTTTGAGTGTTTGCATGTTTCCTGTGGAGGTAAGCGTCAGCAGTGGCCTGCTGCAAGGGCAGGAGGTGTGGCTGAAATAGACATGGGTGTGACATAAGCACTCTTGGAAGAGGTCACCATTAATCCCACTACAGAGCCACCAAAACTTACACAGGACTGGGGAAACAGACTCTTGGATGGCACAAACAAAACCTTGTGTGAAACAGAACCCAGGAGAAAGGAACAGTGATGGCACAAGGGATTGACTCAGAACGTCCAGTAGTCTCAGGTGGAGACGTGAGTTGGTAGTGACCTGCTGTAGGGTTGGATGCATGGAGTATGGCAGTGCATGCACAGCACCTTTTGGAGGAGGTCACTGTATTTTTCATAACCGCCACCATGGTTTGGTCTCAAGTCAGAAAACAGGGAGGGAACACAGCCTTACCCATTAAGAGCCAATTACATTAGATTTACTAAGCATAGCCCAACCCATCAGAAGAAGACCCAGTTTCTCCCCAAGTCAGTCTCCCATCAAGAGCTTCTATAAGCCTCTTACTCTTATCCATCAAAGGGCNCAGAAAACAGGGAGGGAACACAGCCTTACCCATTAAGAGCCAATTACATTAGATTTACTAAGCATAGCCCAACCCATCAGAAGAAGACCCAGTTTCTCCCCAAGTCAGTCTCCCATCAAGAGCTTCTATAAGCCTCTTACTCTTATCCATCAAAGGGCAGACAGCAAAAATCACATTTACTGAAAACTAATCAAGCTGATCACAGGACCACAGCCTTGTCTAACTCAATGAAACTATGAGCCATGCCATGTAGGGCCACCCAAGATGGATAGGGCATCTTGGAGAGTTCTAACAAAAAGTGATCCACTGGAGAAGGGAATAACAAACCACTTCAGTGTTCTTGCATTGAGAACCCCATGAACAATATGAAAAGGAAAAAGATATGACAGTGAAAGATGAACTCACCAGGTCTGTAGGTGCCCAATATGCGACTGGAGAAGAGTGGATAAAAAAATGCCAGAAAGAGACAGAGCCAAACCAAAAACAACGCCCAGCTGTGGATGTGACTGGTGGTGGGAGTACAATCCGATTCTGTAAAGAATATTACGTAGGAACCTAGAATGTTAGGTCCATGAAACAAGGTGAATTCGAAGTGGTCAAACAGAAGATGACAAGAGTGAACATCGACATTTTAGGAATCAGTGAACTAAAATGGTGTGAAATGGATGAATTTAATTCAGATGAACATTATATCTACTATTATAGGCAAGAATCCCTTAGGAGAAATGAAATAGCCTCATATTCAGCAAAAGAGTCCAACATGCAGTTCTTGGATGGAATCTCAAAAATGACAGAATGATCTCTGTTTGTTTCCAAGGCAAATCATTCAATATTACAGTAATCCAAGTCTATACCCCAACTGATAATGTTGAAGGAGCTGAAGCTGAGAGATTCTGTGAAGACATACAAGACCTTCTCTAACTAGCACCCAAAAAAGATAACCTTTTCATTATACTGGATGGGAATGCAAAAGTAGGAGATCAAGACATACCTGAAGTAACAGGCAAATTTGGCCTTGGAGTACAAAATGAAGCAGTTCAAAGACCAACAGAGTTTTTCCAAGAGAACCCAATGATCATAGCAAACATCTTCTTCCAACAGCACAAGAGAAGACTCTACACATGGACATCACCGGATGGTTAATACTGAAATCAGGTTGATTATATTATTTGCAGCCAAAGATGGAGAAGCTCTATACAGTCAGCAGAAACAAGACCAGGAGCTGGCTGTGGTTCAGAACATGAACTCCTTATTGTCAAATTCAGACTTCAACTGAAGAAAGTAGGGAAAACCAGTAGATCATTCATTTATGACCTAAATCAAATCCCTTACTATTCCACAGTGGAAGTAACAAATAGATTCATGGCATTAGATCTGATAGACAGAGTCCCTAAAGAAATATGGACGGAAGTTGGTGACATCCCAATCAGGAGACATCCCCAAGAAAAAGAAATGTAAAAAGGCAAAACGGTTGTCTGAGGAGGCCTTACAAATAGCTGAGAAAACAAGAGAAGCTAAAGGCAAAGGAGCAAAGGAAAGATATATGTGTCTGAATGCAGAGTTCCAAAGAATAGCGGACACATAAGAAAGCCTTCATCAGTGATCAATGCAAAGAAATAGAGGAAAACAATAGAATGGGAAAGACTAGAGATCTCTTCAAGAAAATTAGAGACACCAAGGGAATATTTCATGAAAAGATGGGCAAAATAAAGGACAGAAATGGTATGGATCTAACAGAAAAAGAAGATATTAAGAAGAGGTGGCAAGAATACACAGAAAAACTATACAAGAAAAGATCTTCATGACCCATAGTCATGATGGTGTAATCACCACCAAGAGCCAGACATCCTAGAAAGCAAAGCCAAGTGGGCCTTAGGAAGCATCACTACGAATAAAACTAATAGAGGTGAAGGAATTCTAGCTGAGCTATTTCAAATTCTAAAAGATGATGCTATTAAATTATTGCACTCAATATGCCAGTAAGTTTGGAAAACTCAGCAGTAGCCACAGGAATGGAAATGATTAATTTTCATTCCAATATCAAAGAAAGGCAAAGCCAGATAATATTTAAAATACCCCACAATTGCACTTATCTCTCATGCTAGCAAATTTGTGCTCAAAATTCTTTAAGCCAGGCTTCAACAGTATGTGAACCATGAACTTCCAGATATTTAAGCCAGATTTAGAAAAGGCAGAGAACCAGAGATCAAGTTGGCATCATCCATTAGATCATTGATAAAGCAAGAGAATTCTGGGAAAACATGTACTTCTGCTTTGTTAATTATGCCAAATCCTTTGTTGGTGTGGATCACAACAAACTGTGGAAAATTCTTCAAGGATGAAAATACCAGACAGCCTTATTTGACTCTTGAGAAATCTGTATGCAGGTCAAGAAGCTATAACTGGACATACAACAACGGACTGGTTCCAAATTGGGAAAGGAATACATCAAGACTGTATATATTGCCACCCTGCTTATTTAACTTATATGCAGAGTACATCATGCAAAATGCCAGACTTGATAAAGCACAAGCTGGAGTCAAGACTGCTGGGAGAAATATTAGTAAACTCAGATTTGCAGATGACACCATCCTTATGGCAGAAAATGTATAAGAAATAAAGAGCCTCTTGATGAAAGTGAAAGAGGAGAGTGAAAATTTGGCTTAAAGCTCAACATTCAGAAAACTAAGGTCATGATATGCAGTCCCATCACTTCAAGGCAAATCGATGGGGAAACAGTGGAAACAGCAAGAGACTTTCTGTGGCTTCCAAATCACAGATGATGACTTCAGCCATAAAATTAAAAGATGCTTGCTCCTTAAAAGAAAATATATGACCAAACTAGACTCATATTAAAAAGCAGATACATTACTTTGCCAAAAAACGTCCATCTAGTCAAAGCTATTGTTTTTCCAGTAGTCATGTATGGATGTGAGAGTTGGAGTATAAGGAAAGCTGAGTGTTGAAGAATTGATGTTTTGAACTGTGGTGTTGGAGAAGACTCGTCAGACTCCCTTGGACTGCAAGGAGATCCAACCAGCCCATCCTAAAGGAAATCAGTACTGAATATTCATTAGAAGGACTGATGCTGAGGCTGAAACTCCAATACTTTGGCAACTTGATGTGAAGAACTGACTCATTGGAAAGAACCTGATTCTGGGTAAGATTGAAGGCAGGAGGAGAAGGGGATGATGACAGAGTATGAAATGGTTGGATGGCATTACCAACTAAAGGGACATGAGTTTGAGCAAGGTCCAGGCTTGGAGAAGGATAAGTATGTCAGGTATGCTGCAGTCCATGAAGTCTCAAAGAGTCAGACACGACTGAGAGACCGAACTGACTGAGATATTCTTATCATCTTACTTATATAGGGGGCTGAATGATATCCAAACCCCAACAGTTACAGAATAATTTTGCCCACGGTTACAAGGCTACAGACTCCCAGTTGCATACTCACCTGAACTATGGTTGTGAATTTGGAGAGTCCACCTACCAGAAGGTAAACCAGAAGACTGAAACATCAATAAACCTCATGTGGACAGCCAGCAGTAATAACACTTACTCTGGTATCACTTCTAAGTACAAACTGAACTTTGGAACTTTTCTATCTGCTAAAGTAAATAATGACAACCTTATTGAACTAGAACTCAGCAGTGGCCACAGGACTGGAAAAGGTCAGTTTTCATTCCAATCCCAAAGAAAAGCAATGCCAAAGAATGCTCAAACTACCACACAATTGCACTCATCTCACACGCTATTAAAGTAATGCTCAAAATTCTCCAAGCCAGGCTTCAGCAGTATGTGAACCATGAACTTCCAGATGTTCAAACTGGTTTTAGAAAAGGCAGAGGAATCAGAGGTCAAATTGCCAACATCCACTGGATCATTGAAAAAGCAAGAGAGTTCTAGAAAAACATCTATTTCTGCTTTATTGACTATACCAAAGCCTTTGACTGTGTGGATCACAATAAACTGTGGGAAATTCTGAAAGAGATGGGAATACCAGACCACCTGACCTGTCTCTTGAGAAACCTGTATGCAGGTCAAGAAGCAACAGAACTGGCCATGGAACAACAGACTGGTTGCAAATTGGAAGAGTCCGTCAAGGCTGTATATTGCCACCGTGCTTATTAAACTTATATGCTGGGTACATCATGAGAAATGCTGGGCTGGAGGAAACACAAGCTTGAATCAAGATGGCCAGGAGAAATAACCTGAGATACGCAAATTACACCACCTTTTATATCAGAAAGTGGAAAAGAACTAAAGAGCCTCTTGATGAAAGTGATAAAGAAGAGTGAAAAGTTGGCTTAAAACTCAACATTCAGAAAACTAAGATCATGGCATCTGGTCCTATCACTTCATGGCAAACAGATGGGGAAACAGTGGAAAGGGTAATTGATTTTATTTTTCTGAACTCCAAAATCACTGCAGATGGCACAGATGGTGATTACAGCCATGAAATTAAAAGATGCTTACTCATTGGAAGAAAAGTTATGACCAACCTAGATAGTATATTGAAAAGCAGAGACATTACTTTGCTAACAAAGGTCTGTCTAGTCAAGGTTATGGTTTTTCCAGGGGTCATGTGTGGATGTGAGAGTTGGACTATAAAGAAAGCTGAGTGCCAAAGAATTGATGCTTTTAAACTGTGGTGCTGGAGAAGCCTCTTGCAAATTCCTTGGACTTCAAGGAGATCCAATCAGTCCATCCTAAAGAAGATCAGTCCTTAGTGTTCATTGGAAGCACTGATGTTGAAGCTGAAACTCAATATTTTGGCCCCCTGATGTGAAGAGCTAACTCACTTGAAAAGACCCTGATGCTGGGAAAGATTGAGGGCAGGAGGAGAAGGAGATGACAGAGGATGAGATGGTTGGATGGCTTCATCGACTCAATGGACATGGGTTTGGGTGGACTCTGAGAGTTGGTGATGGACTCGAGGCCTGGCATGCTGTGGTTCATGGGGTCGCAAAGAATAGGACACAACTGAGTAACTGAAATGAATTGATACTCTGACCCTTCAACCAGAAGTGAAACTAACTCTGTCATTGCTCATCAATGGAAAGATCTTGAATGCAAGAGGACATAAATTCGGGCAGCAATTTGAACTAGAAGCTTAATGTAGTTTTGAATAAAGCATCTTTGTCCCTGGAAGTGAAGAGGAAAAAAACAAAAAAAACAACAGTATATTTTGGACTTAAAACTCTCCTGCAAAATTACAAATGTGTGAACTTTTTATTATTCCAAATAATTGCAATCTTGCCAAAACTGAACCCTATGTATCAAATGTTTTCAACTAGGCGATAAATGTATTTCTTCAAGTCATCAAGCTCACTTTATTTTAGTTCTTCAGTGTTGTTTTTAATATGTTCTTCAGCAACTGTTTAGTGTCATGTTACGAAGGAGTTGATGTGACCCTCCGTCACTTCCTTCACATCTCTCACCGCTTTTTCATGACTTCATAATATATTGTACTCTGTGCCATAATGGAAGCTTTGGATTTGCATGAGCGTAAAATAATAATAATAATAAACCCATTGCATTTTTGGGGGAAAAAAGATATTTGACCAAGGTACTTTATCTAGGAAATAACTGAGTTAATATTAAAATGCAATTTCTAGGCATCTTGAACAATTAATACACAGCTTAACTAAGTAAATAATAATAATAGGAACATGAATGCATTTACCAGAATTCCTAAAAACCCTAAAGTATCATAGACCAAAGGAGTTGATAATTAGTGAAACTAACTGAGCTCTGTAAAATCTTCGGAATAATTTGAAATTTGAATACCAGACAATCTGACCTGCCTTTTGAGAAATCTGTATGCAGGTCAGGAAGCAACAGTTAGAACTCGACATGGAACAACAGACTTGTTCCAAATAGGAAAAACAGTGGTCATAGCTGTATATTTTTACTCTGCTTATTTAATTTATATGTAGAGTACATCATAAGAAATGCTGGGCTAGATGAAGTGCAAGCTGGAATCAAGATTGCCAGGAGAAATATCAATAACCTCAGATATGCAGATGACACCACACTTATGGCAGAAAGTGAAGAAGAACTAAAAGGCCTCTTGATGAAATTGAAAGAAGACAGTGAAAACGTTGGTCTAAAACTCAACACTCAGAAAACTAAAATCATAGCATCCGGTCCCATCACTTCAAGGTAAATATATGGAGAAACAGGTGGAAACAGTGCAGACTTTATTTGTTGGGGCCCCAAAATCACCACAGATCGTGACTGCAGCCATGAAATTAAAAAAGCACTTTCTCCTGGGAAGAAAATTTATGACCAACCTAGACAAAATATTATTATTCATTTTTAAATTTATTTATTTATTTTAATTGGAGGCTAATCACTTTACAATATTGTGGTGGTTTTTGCCATATATTGTCATGAATCAGCCATGGATGTACATGTGTTCCCCATCCTGAACCGCACTCCCAGATCACACTAGACAAAATATTAAAAAGCAGAGACACTACTTTGCTAACAAAGGTCCATCTAGTTAAAGCTATTGTTTTTCCAGTAGTCATGTATGGATGTATGAGTTGGACTATAAAGAAAGCTGAGTGCCAAAGAATTGATGTTTTTGAACTGTTGTGTTGGAAAAGACTCTTGAAAGTTCACTGGACTGCAAGGAGATCCAACCAGGACATCCTAAAGGAAATCAGCCCTGAATATTCATTGGAAGGACTGATGTTGAAGCTGAAACTCCAATACTTTGGCCACCTGATGTGAAGAACTGACTCATTCGAAAAGACTCTGATCTAGGCAAGATTGAAGGCAGGAGGAGATGGGGAAGACAGAGGATGAGATGGTTGGATGGCATCATCGACTCAATGGACATGAGTTTGAGTAAATTCCAGGAGTTGGCAATGCACAGGGAGGTCTGGCTTGCTGCAGTCCATGGAGTCACAAAAAATCAGACATGACTGAGTGACTGAACTGAACTGAACTGTGTACCATCATATTCACATTTCTTGTTTTTATTTCTATTTTCCTCTATATGTTCATGAGGATGTTTGAACCTCAGACAATGTTGGCCCAATATTGTAGTGTTATTACCTTGTGGTCAGACAGGGAAAAGACACTTATTTCTCCCATGTTCTATGTGAACAATACCTGGGAAGGACTCCTCAATATTGGGTTCATGTGCAACGCAAATTATGCTATAAAAGAGCAAGTGCGAGGAGAAACCTTAACAACGTTACTGGGTTCATGGATGCTGAGGTACATAGCCATTAAAATTTGTCTCTTACAGAGAATAACCAATCAAATTTGTGCAGGGAGAGAGAAACCAGCTTGTGATGTCTAGGATAGCTTTCATTTCCTAAAAACCATGCAAAGTTCCTTTTATTCTACTTTTCATTTTTAAGTGAATTCATTATATCACAATTTATAGGTTTATTTGATGCATTTTGGAAGACTTCAACATATTATAAACAGCATCTGATGGAAGGAATTTGACTAAAATGAATATTTCTGTATAGAAGATAGATGAGCATAAAGATGTAAAGTATCATGAAAGGAAGTCTTAATTTGTCACAAAAGGTTACCTGAATGATTTTCCTGATTATTTCTATCTTTTAAAAAGGTACATATTATGTGGTAATTGTTCTTTTAACTACTAATACAATTAACACCTAAAGCATGAGAAATATAATTTATGGTTTTGTTTGGCATGTACTTAAGCACCTGCATAGCAATTACTAGTGTGACATTTTTGTCAGCACTATAAAGCACTGCATATCCTCCCTTTTGGCAGTTTAAAATTGAAGCAAAGGAGCTGGCTCCTGGGGGGTGGGTACCTGCTCTAATCTTATCTGGTAGAATGAAAATAAAATTGCCTTCCTATAAATTATGCTTTCCTAACTCTAGGACACTTATGTAATAGTAATCTACACCATTAGTGTGACTCTTTCATGCTATAAGACAGTTGTTTTGCATTTATAATACTTACATATGAAATCTTTCTTTTCTTTTTAAATTTCAAATTGCATGGTAATTGATCATCACAAAGGGGTATTTTTTATGAAACACACAATGTAACATTTCTCCCTACTGTAATGACGAATATAAGACACTGATTCAAATGGCGAATGAATATCAAAACTCCAAAGTTGAATGAAACTTTCAATGTATTCCTTTGAAATAAGTAGCTAAATAGCTCTCATGGGTTAACTTTTTCTTTAGCTTTTTCCATTTACAATGAACTGGAAACACAAACAACCAATAACTGTCACTGCTTTGAAAGTTAAGGTGAAATCTTTGTTTGGTGGTCTCTGTAGACATTTCCATGCCAAAGGTTATGATTTCTCCAAGGTTCTTGTTATACCCGATAACTCAAATGCTTTTTGGATGACATTAGGCTCTGGTATCCTGTTTTTTCTCTTTAACTGATAGGATTCAACTTTTTTTTATTGTATATATTTTCCATTTTTCTGTGTTTCTGTAATATCACTTGATTTTCCTTCTATTCATTTTTTTTTGGGGGGGGGAACTAAAAGGGAAAAAAGAAACAGTTTAAAATTTACCTCAAAATACTTTTCCATCAAACTGCTCTTCAAAATCCTATTTTTCATGACACAATTCCAGAATAAACCTTTGTTAATACCTTATTTACACAAACTGAAGGCTGTTATATCTGTGTTTGGCGACCTTGAAACTGTATTGTGCACAGTGCCCTTTTTATAACCTTAATTACCAGGGAATACAGAGCTTTAAAGAAAGACTAACATTTCACTTTAACATCCACAATAATCTATTATAAAGCCAGCTAAGCCAGTCCCCAAATACAGAGAAATGTTATTACATGCTCAGCTAGCTGTCAAGGGGCCATGAGTCAGTAGCTTACAGTTATCAAAAGTAACAAGGTTGTTCAGAATTTCCTCCAACAAAGCCAACCAGCTTATGGAAGGATTAAGCTCTCTTTGATTAGAACAACTGGAACATGTCCTACCCTCTTAATTAGCATTCCCTTTTGCTAGGTGGAACCTGGTAATTTGACGCTCACATTAGCCATCTCAAGAAATGATTTGGTATTTTCTCCTACTCATGAGCATTAGAGCTAGAGTATATACTTCTGCATCAACTAAAATTTGAGCTGCTGAAGGATTTATGTTCAAAACCCTGTAAAATCCCAAGGGCACTATGTCTCTAATAGACAAAACATAATAACACTCCAATATAATGTGTGACAAGAGGCTTGGTTAGCCTTTAGGCATAGTATATTACCCTAAGGCCATGCTCTTTTCACTTTCTATCTTTGGGAACAAAAGTTTTATGTCAGCTTTATTGATATTATACAGGTTTACATTTTAATTCATACCTTAAGGCAATTCAATGAGAGAAGACCTCTACATATGCTGCTGGATTACTTGGTTGGTGAGTAAATATAATTTTTCAATGACCATACTAAACAGAGCAGAGCAGAGACTATATAGAATGGAAAAAGGAGATAGCCTGCTGCCATTTTTTTTTTCAAAGAGCACATGATCCATTTGAAAACAAATATAAACATAAAATATCTCTTTCCCCCAATTTACAGGATGCCTTTACTTACATCCTCTGGGATTTCTATGTATCCCTATTTCCTCTACTTAATTTTAATTCTCTTTTTCCCTTTTCCTTATCTTTTCTCCTCTATCTCCTTCTTTCACCTTCCTGTCTCTCTTTGAATGAATAAGTATCAAAGAAGTCATTTTCCATTGTGAAAATTCTCTTGAATTTCCCCTATCTAAGTTCTCTGTAGCAGGAACTTGTGGAAAGGAAGACTCTGTTCTTTCGTGCATGCCTGCTAAGTTGCTTAAGTCATGTCTGACTCTTTGCCACACTACGGACTGTAGCCTGCCAGATGCCTCTGTCCATGGGATTCTCCAAGCAAGAATCCTGGAGTGGACTGTCATGGCTTCCTTCAGAGCATCTTCCTGACCCTGAGATCCAACCTGCATCTCTTACATCTCTTGCACTGGCAGGTAGTTCTATACCATCTATTACTTCATGTAGTTCTAAATATGATTTGGGGAAAAAAAGAGTAAGATTATACAGCTCAATTAGAAAAAGACAATGTAATTTTTTTTTAATCGTTAGCACATTCTTTTCCAAAATTGAGTAGCTATTGTGTGTTAGAAGCTCAGTTGTGTTCAACTTTTTCTGATCCCATAGACTGTAGCCTACCAGGATCATCTGTCCATTAAATTCTTATGGCAGGAATACTGGAATACCCATTCCCTTCTCCAGGGGATCTTCCTGACCATGGGATCGAACCCAGATCTCCCACATTGCAGGCGGATTCTTTATCATCTAAGCCACCAGGGCTTGTAGCTACTGCACCTAATTTATTTCCAATTTTATATTCAAATTTCAGATATTTTTTCAAATTATTTTCAGAGAATCACATATCAGTGAAGGATTCTTATTTATTTCAATCTTTCAAAATGTATTGAAGTTTTTTTGGAGCTTATACTTATACAGTAATCTATTTAGTCAAATGAGTATGAGGCATACTATTGTAAGAAGTAAAATGAAATTTCTATCTCTTTCAAGAAACAGATAGGATAATGGTAACTTCTATTTAAGAAGCAGATACTAAATTTGAAACTGAAAAGAAAGTTTTGTTAAGACATGTTTATTTAGAAGCCATGAATGCAAGTTCAGTTGCTCAGTCATGTTCAACTTTTATGATCCCCTGGACAGTGGCCTATCAAGTTCTACTCTCCATGAGATTCTCCAGGCAAGAGAGGGGGTTGGAGTGGCTTGCCATTTCCTCTACCAGCAGATCATCCTGACCCAGGAATTGAGAGAGTTAATTCCTAGGTAAATTTATAAGAAGTCTGGGGTCCCCAAGGAGGAGAATGGAGTCTGGGGCTCTTAAGAAGGAGAAAGGGGTCTGAAGTTCTCAAGGAGTCAGATCAGATCAGATTAGATCAGTCGCTCAGTCGTGTCTGACTCTTTGCAACCCCATGAACTGCAGCACGACAGGCCACCCTGTCCATCACCAACTCCTGGAGTTCACTGAGACTCAGGGCCATCGACTCAGTGATGCCATCCAGCCATCTCATTCTCTGTCGTCCCCTTCTGCTCTTGCCCCCAATCCCTCCAAGCATCAGAGTCTGGGAGGGAATGAGTCAACTCTTCCCATGAGGTGGCCAAAGTACT
>SJYM01005516.1:22383-32433 GCA_006410775.1 Tragelaphus imberbis | reverse complement strand
CTAGACAAGGCTATGGTTTTTCCTGTGGTCATGTATGGATGTGAGAGCTGGACTGTGAAGAAAGCTGAACACCGAAGAATTGATGCTTTTGAACTGTGGTATTGGAGAAGACTCTTGAGAGTCCCTTGGACTGAAAGGAGATTCTGAAGGAGATCAGCCCTGGGATTTCTTTGGAAGGAATGATGCTAAAGCTGAAACTCCAGTACTTTGGCCACCTCATGCAAAGAGTTGACTCATTGGAGAAGACTCTGATGCTGGGAGGGATTGAGGGCAAGAGGAGAAGGGGACGACAGAGGATGAGATGGCTGGATGGTATCACTGACTCGATGGATGTGAGTCTCAGTGAACTCCAGGAGTTGATGATGGACAGGGAGGCCTGGCGTGCTGCGATTCATGGGGTCGCAAAGAGTCGGACATGACTGAGCAACTGATCTGATCTGATCTGATACATTATGTACTGTTTTAATAAAAATACTTTACATAGATATACATTTTATGAATATTAATACTTATATGAATATTAATTACATATAAATTGAATATAAAGATACATACATATTTACAGATATAAGTTTCTTTGTTGTGTTTTGCAAATACTTCATTTTTTACTTTTTTACAATTGAAGCTTTGTGGCAACCTTGAGTCATCAGATGATGGTAAGCATTTCTTAGCAATAACATCTTTATAAATAAGATCTATACATTGTTTAATTAAAGACAGTGCTATAGCACACTGAACAGACTACAGTGTAGTATAAAATAGCTTATATGCACTGGAAAAACAAAGAATTGTGTGACTCTCTTTATTGCCAATTCTCCTTATTGCAGTGGTTTGGAACCAAATCTCCAAGGTATGTCTACATTAACTCTCCACTTTGGGTCATATGTGGAGAAGGCAATGGCACCCTACTCCAGTACTCTTGCTTGGAAAATCCCATGGACGGAGGAGCCTGTTAGGCTGCAGTCCATGGGGTCGCTAAGAGTCAGACACGACTGACTGACTTCACTTTCCCTTTTCACTTTCATGTGTTGGAGAAGGAAATGGCAACCCACTCCAGTGTTCTTGCCTGGAGAATCCCAGGGACGGGGGAGCCTGGTGGGCTGCCTGCCGTCTATGGGGTCGCACAGAGTCAGACACGACTGAAGTGACTTAGCATAGCATAGCACTGGGTCAGGGTCATATCATTTAATTGTTACAGAAAGTGCATCATTTTTCCTTGCTGGAAAATTGTCCACATTCTGGTTTTGGCTAATAATGTTTTTGGCTGAAACTCTTAGGTCTTCTATGAACTAGCAGTTGATCTAGAAGCTTGAGTACATTCTGATTCAACTTCTCATCAAGACTCTTCCATGGACAGTATTCTGTGTTGCCTGTTATAGCACAGGATATCTGGTTTTCCCCCAGCAGTAAGGGAAGAACAACAATCAGGTGACGTCAGCCTCTTCCATCAAAATTTTACTCAAAAGAATCAGTCTCCATGAACTGCTTTCTAAGCATGTTATCTCAGAACTTGTAGGATACTGTATGTCCTAATTCTGTTCATCCTCGTCTGTTTTTAAATTAATCTAATAACTTGTTGAGTGAAGTCGCTCAGTAGTGTCCGACTCTTTGCAACCCCTGTAGCCCACTAGGCTCCTCTGTCCATTGGATTCTCCAGGCAAGAGTACTGGAGTGGGTTGCCATTTCCTTCTCCAGGGGATCTTCCCAACCCAGGGATCTAACCCAGGTCTCCCGCATTGCAGTCAGACGCTTTTAACCTCTGAGCCACCAGGCAAGCCCCAATAACTTGTGCTCAATATCTTGACCTCCATCCCTCATTCACTCTACATCAGCTGTTCATTCCCACCAACAGTCCTCTACTTCATTATTACCAATGTCTTCAATGTCCGTAAGCCCAATTTAAACATTAATTCTGCAGCAACACCTTTTAATCTTGTCTCTCCAACTTCACTTCCTTTTAGTTCTATGCAACTGTAACCATTTATCAACCAACCATTACTTCCCACCCACTTCCCTCTGGCAAAATAGGAGTAGTTTTTTCAATAAAGAACTTTTCCCCATCAACTCTATTTTGTAACTCTAAGAGCATGTGACTGGCTTCCCTGGTTGCTCAGTCAGTTAAGAATCCACCTGCAATGCAGGAGACATGAGTTTGATCCTTGGGGCAGGAGGATTCCTTGAAGGTGGAAATGGCAACCCATTCCAGTATTATTGCCTTGCAGAATCCCCATGAACAGAGAAGCCTGGTGGGCTACAGTCCATGAGGTCACACAAGTCCAATGCGACTTAGCAACTAAACCACCACACTACACTATAACTCAATAAAGTTGGGGAAAGAGGTAAAAATGACCATTTCCTTTTATCAGTATGAAATGATCTAATTTATAAGTAATTATTCTCTTTTTCTTAAAGTCTACTTTGGTATTAACATAGCTACCTTGGCTTCCTAGTATTACTGTTTGCACAATATATCTGTTCCCTTGCTTTTACTTCCAACCTATTTTTATCTTAATAGGTAAAGTGTAACTCTTGACAAAATGCGTAAGTTGCCTGTATTTCTTTTCCAAGTTTCAATCTCTGTGTTTTTGCTGAAATTAGGCATAGGAACGTGCTTCTTATGTGAAGGTTAATATTTCATTTCTTCCTCTAGTTGCTGGTTATACTGGTATACTTTCTTTGTGAAAATTCATCTTGTTGCTCACTAATAAAGCATGCACTTTTCTAGATGTATATTATGCCTTTAAAAGCTTGCTTAAAAATTGTAAAACATTCAAGTCANCCCAGCTGGACCCCAAGCAGGAGAAGGACAGCTTAACACCTCCAATGTGAATTCAGGCAACACAAGCATGGAACAAGCATCGTGCCTGGTGTCCAGCCTTGCACAGAGGGATGGAAGAGGATAAAGGGGAGGGTGCCTTGGTCTTCTTCCAGGAGCTCTGTTGGCTGGGAGAGCTAAGCACAGAGACAGAGAAGTGACACTTGCTGTAAGAGGTCAGGAGCTCTACTCTTGAGTGAAGGAAAACCTGGGAGCAGGAAGTGGAGTGCTGAATAGCGGGGTGAAGAGCTGACTAGATTCTGACCTGCCTCAAGAGACCCACATGTGAAAACATTGGACACAGACCTTCCAAATGGGACTTAAATGCAGTAGCTGACTCTGTGTTGTTGTTACTCAGCCGTGTCTGACTCTTTGCAACCCCATGGACTGCAGCCTGCCAGGCTCCTCTGTCTGTGGGATTCTCCAGGCAAGAATACTGGAGTGGGTGGCCACTTCCTTCTCCAGGGGATCTTCCCGGCCCAGAGATCGAACCTGTGTCTCCTGCTTGGCAGGTGGATTCTTTACCACTGAGCTGCCTGGAAAGTTCCAGTTGACTCTTCCATTAACTTACAAAAAATTGAAGTATAATTGATTTAAAATACTCTAAATCTTTAAAAAAGCCAACCACAGAAGATGTAATGAAGTGGCTTATGCTGTTGTGGAGAGTTTAGTTCTTTTTTATGGCTGAGCAGTTGTTTCCTGTGTGCAGGTTGATATCTTTATTTCTTTCTCTGGTTGCTGATTACATTGTGGTACTTTCTTGGTGAATATTTATCTTGCTGCACACTTACAAAGCATGCACTTTTTTGTATATATACTATATTTTTTAAAGTTTCACAAAAATTGGACAACATTAAGAATTCCCCAGAGGTCCAGTGGTTAGGACTTGGAGATTTCACTGCTGTGGCCCCAGGGTTCATTCTCTGGTCAGTGAACTAAGTTCCTAAAAGCCATTCGCTGTGGCCAAAAAAAAAAAAAGTACATGAGTAGAGTTACTTTGGCCTCCGGCAAAAAATTCATGGTTGTAAATACATCCTATATTCACACTCCATAGAGGCTCACACAGTCCCCTGAACCAGCAGACTGTCCAGTGCATGGAGGGATTGCACACAGCATCTATTTCTTATGGTTAAAATGATTTATCACTAGGGACGTTTTTCTCAAGTCTGGGAGGTGGAGGTTGGTGACTGTTGCTCATTGTTCCCTGTCAGGCTGTGTCGGATTCCATATCCAAAGTATATGATGAAACCTAGGAGGGAAATGAGACCATGAGAAGGGCAAGTAGGCACTCTCTCCAGTTACAAATGCACAATAGTCCTCCTATTATGGTGGCCAAGCTTAGGGGAGAGTTAGGGGGTTATTGGGTTATTGGGTTTAGTCACTCAAGGGGTCTCATTTTCCAAGGAAGCCCCTTACCAATTGCCATCCAGATGCCAAATAGGGTCCAGGTCTTAGAGGTCAAGTGCATCATGAAGTAAACGTTCACGAAGATGCTCACCACGGGGAGGACAGGCAGAGCAGGGGCCTGTGGGCAGAGTCAGTTGATTTCTGAACACACCCCAGACGTCTGAAAGGGAGACCCTACCCCACGTGGTGGGACACTCCAGTCCTTTTCAGGCTGTGTGTTCAGTGCCTACTGAGATTGCGTGTGTAAATCGCTGAGTGTGGATCAGGGTAGAGTTGGTTTTAGCAACTCCCTTTCTTCCCTGGTCCAGTGAAGGACGTTTAGACATAAAGTATCCAAACTTCACTCATTCAAAGTGGACACTTTGGACACATAAAGTCACCTTACCCTGAACATAAGAGGAGAGGGGTCCTGGGGTTGCCTCCAGATGATGACCGTGACCCCAGTGGTGAGCAGCAGCAGCAGCACAGCCACTGTTGTGAGCCCGGGGTCTCCAGAGAACACCTGGCTGGGCCACTGGGCCAGGATCAGGCTCAGGATGGTCAGCAGGAGAACTACAGGGGTCAAGGTGGAGGAGAACAGGCTGGACTCCAGAAGCCAAAGATGTCAGGACCTTGGGTCACACCCCTCCCTGAAACTACCAACATCAGCAAGGGCCATCATATCTCCAAGACTCCTATACTGAAAAAGACACACTCTCACCCTATCCTGTCAATTTCAGAATATGACCAAAGAGAAGTCCCACTGCTCACCAAGCAGGGAGGTACATCCATAGACAATCCGGCTAGATTTCCAGGTGGGGTTGGTGCTGGGCGGGAACCACAGACTCTTTAGAATCCTTGAGATTCCTGCTTCAGGTACAGATTCCAAAGGACTTACTTCAGGTTCAGAAATATCAATTTCATTTTCTGTTTTCTTCGTCTTGCTTAAATTCTCATCTGGCTGGTACCTGAGTTAGAGGCATTGCAGCAGTATTAATAGCAGCCGCTCTACTCATCCAACAACAATCTAGTCTATCTGTTTCCTCAGTTAAGCAGAGCAGGACTTTAGAAGCTGGGATGAATGCAGAAGAGATTTGCTTCCCCACCAGTCCTCAGGAGTCCAAGGCCCCAGGTCAAGGTGTGGTGGAGTCTCACCTGAGGACAAGAATAGAAAAAGCCACCAGGGAGTAAACAAGCAGGGTCCCTATTGGCACGAGGTCCACAAGGTCACCGAACTCAAAAAGTAATGCCAAGACCGCTGGAATGAGGGTAAAACAAGGTGAGGTGAGAATGAGAAATTATTGGAAATCTGTAAGTTAAGGAACTTCATCAAAGAAGGCGTGGGTTCTTTTTATCCACCTGCAAGGCTTCCAGAAGCCACGATGGCCATGATGCGGGTGCGTGAACGTGTGTGGATCCAAAGGAGCCCGTCCTCTGCCATTTCATAGATTACCTGAGGTGTGGTGAACATGGTGCCCAGAAGGCTGGAAGAGAAAACAGGGACACGGTGAGGACGTGAAGAAGCAGGAGAGATGGGGGCATCCACTTCCTATTCTACATGGAGCAAGGTGTCTTGCTATATTGTCTCTCAGTCCAAGGAATGGGACCTTGAGCATCTGACATAGACAGAGAGAAAACCATGACACTGACCTGGATGTAAGAGCACAGAAGGTGCCAACAATCATGACGTATCTGGCAGGGCCCCACCCGACGTGGAGAAAAGCCTGGGACAAGGGGTTCACAGGATAAATCAGGTAGTAGGGCACCATGAGGGTGAGTGCTGCTGAGACGCCAAAGTACAGCACAAAGCAGATGAAGATCGTGATCATGATGCTCACAGGGATGGACCGCCGAGGATTTAGGGCTTCTTCCCCTGCCGGAAGGGTGGAAATAGTGAGTCAGAGAAACACACTGGGTAATATCACAAAATCAAATCCCTTTTTCCATGTCCAAAAGCAGAATAATCTTCTCCCAACCCTCATGCCCAAGGACAGCCCAAACTGTGCCCAACCCCCTGATGGGATGGACACACAATGACCATGTTACCTCTAGTGGCAATGAAGTCAAAACCATGATATGCATAGAAACATCTTGTTGCTCCATGGAGAATCCCTTCAAAATCAAAGGGCATAAATCCTCCAGATCCCAGAGGGCCCAAGCTATGGTGAGAGAAGGAATGACGAAGATTGTGGGTGAGGTATGCTCAGTCATCTCTCTGGGGATCCTCCCTTAATATCACAAGTCCTAGGCTCCAGGACCCCTATCACCTGGATCCATCAGTCCAGATCTCTTTGTTCCTGTCCATATTCCCAACTCTGCACCACAGACACATGCATTACTACAACAAAGAGCATCCTCCTAACCTATAAATGTCCCCAGATCCAGATGTGTTCAGTTTGTAGTCTTGTTCTGTGAGCTTCCAATTGTGCAAGTCTCCCTTAATGAAACCAGAGAGGATGAAGAAGCTGAGAACCAAAAGGTTGATGCCCGTGAATACTTTGTTAACCAGGGTTGACTCACTAGCTCCCAGAGCCAGTACGCCTGTGGAAAAGATGGAATATGAGACATCAAAAATAACCAAATCCATAGATACAGAATGCAGACTAATAGTTGCCAGCTGTTAGGCAGGTATTTGTGGTGGACAGATGGACAGTAACTGCTCAGTGAGTACAGGGTTTCCTTTGGCAGTGATGACCATTTTTGGACTAGATAGAGGTGATGGTTGCCCCATATTTTGACTGTACTAAGTCTCACTGAATTGTATACTCTAAAATGGTTAATTTCCTACTGTGACAATCATCTCACAATATATACATCCTCTGAATCATCATGTGCACACCTTAAATGTGTACAATGTTGTATTTATATCAATAAAGCTGGGAAAACAAGAAAATATTTAATTTTATGCTATGTTAATTTCTTCTCAATTAAAAACACATTGTTGCAGACTTCCCTGGTGGCCCTTTGGTTAAGAACCACATTGCAATGTAGGGGACTCGGGTAGATCCCTGATCAGGGAACTAAGATCCCTAATGCTAAGGAGTAACAAGCCTGTACAACACTACTTCTGAGCCATTGAACTCTGGAGCTTGTGCGCCGCAAGTGGAGAGTCTGTGAATTGCTCCTGAGTCTCAACACAGCCAAATAAGTAAAATATTGGAAAAAACCCCACATTTGTATAAGAAAAAAGCAAAAGAAGACAACACTTTTTTCATCTCAATTACAGAAGAAATTAATAGGTTTAAGTAAATGATTGTCAACTGGGGATCTTTTTTCCACCCGAGGACGTTTGACAATGTCTGGACACGTTCTGTTTTTCACAGTTTAGGAGGTGGGTGTCACTGGTATCTAGTGAGTAAAGCATGAGATGTCACTCAACATCCAACAGGTATTTTTTAAAACTTGAAATGCTCACCCCTACACCTATGAATGATCCAGCCCAAATTGTCAGTGTTACCAAGGGTGGGAAACAACAGTCTATGTCTTGCCTTTCTGTCTCTTATATCCTAAACACTTCTTTCCAGTCCTAATCCCCCACCATTCTGCCACCCCAGAACTTTCCCACTCTAGCTCCCCCTCCACCCTACTCTTCGCATCCTATCACTGACCCCTGTCTCACCTGTGAGCAGCAGCACCAGGGCCAGGGCAAAAATGTCTGCATATGTGGTCAGGAAGTAGGGTATTTGCAGAGGGAAAGTCTCCTGTAACACCTGAGAGATGTGGTTCCCAATCAGGCTGTCAAAGGTGTAGCTCCAGGCCCGGGCTAGATAGGCAGTGGCTGTAGCGGCAAGTGAAGGAATATTCATTGACAAATGTAAATTGATTCCTAATATGGGTCCTGGGGATATATTTTTTGGCAGGAGGGGACCCAAACAAAATACCTAATCTCAAAGAGTTTCTTTTCATGGGTTGGGGTGGGAAGACCCAGGTGATTCACAAAATAGGTCAACTATTTATTAATAATATGCTAGGAGGAAATCAATATCATGCCAGAAAAATATAACCAGAAGTTGGGACCAGGAGGGTTGGAAGGTGAGGGTTGAAATTTTAAGTCCAGGTGTCAGGGAAAATCCCATGAAGGCAACAGCTGAGCTGACTTCAATATGGTGAAAGGATTAGTCTGTGGGCCATGCCTCCCTCTCACTCATTCCTACAGTTCCCTCTTCTTTGCGTTCTTGCCCCATCATTTAAGGAAAGCAGGATAGAGCTGAGAATAATGAAGTTGTGGAGTTTTCCTACCACTAATACCCACTTCACCCCACAGGGTCTCATGAATGAATGAAGACCTAAACCCAGTCTCCTAGTTTCCTGATCTTAAGCCCCACCCCTTCCTCCAATCCATCCTCTCACCGATGACTAAGGACAGTATGATGTTCCAACCAGTGATGAAGGCACACAGTTGCCCCACAGTGACGTAGCTGTAGAGATACGCAGTACCAGAACGTGGTACCCGGGCCCCAAACTCAGCAAAGCAGAGACTAGCCATCACACAGGGCAGGGCGGCCACCAGGTAGCAGATGACAGTCGCTGGTCCAGCTATCACTTTGGCTAATTCACCAGTCAGGATGTACACGCCAGCTCCCAGGGTGTCTCCCAAGCCCAGGGCCACCAGGTCGAGGGTGTTCAGACGAGCTGTGGGTCTCTCTGACTCCGCCCTGGTCTCTAGTGGCCGCCGGCGCACCAGCTTCTGACCAAACTGGCGAACATTCTGAAGCAGCATCCTAGACATAGTTGAGGAGGTTACGGTCTGCTGAGAAAAAAAGACATGAAGCCATTAACAGTGTCCATCTGGGGGCTTCCCTGGCCTTCCAGTAGTTAAGAGTCCACCTGCCAGTGAAGGGACGCAGGTTTGATCCCTGCCCCAGGAAGATCCCACATGCTGAGGAGCAGCTAAGCCCATGCACCACTACTACTGAGACTGTGCTCTGCAGCCTGAGCTCTGCAACAAGAGAAGCCACTGCAATGAGAAACCCTGGCACCTCAACAAAGAGTAGCCCCAACTCCCACATCTAGAGAGAGCCTGCAAGCAGCAGTGAAGACCCAGTGTGACCAAAACCAACCAACCAAACAAATAAATCTTAAAAAAAAGAGAGAGTGAGAATGTCATCTGCCTTTGCCCTGAGAGTATAATTCCACACAGCAATGGGGATATGGGGAGCAGGAGGCAAACTGAAATGTTGGGAAAGTTATCCATCTGTGAGCTTTGGTTTCTTGAAACAAAAAGAAGACTTTTAATATCTTTATTTTTTTATTTTATTTTTTAACTTTACAATATTGTATTGGTTTGGCCATATATCAACATGAATCCGCCACAGGTATACACGTGTTCCCCCTCCTGAACCCTCCTCCCTCCTCCCTCCCTGTACCATCTCTCTGGGTCATCCCAGTGCACCAGCCCCAAGCATCCAGTATAGTGCATTGAACCTGGACTGACTACTCGTTTCATATATGATATTATACATGTTTCAACGCCATTCTCCCAAATCATCCCCCCCACCACAGAGTCCAAAAGACTGTTCTACACATGGAAGTGTGAGAGAATTGAGGGGAGCAAAACATTGCATCAAAATGTGCTACATTTTATACCTATGGCTGATTCATGTTGATGTGTCTCAGAAACCAACACAATATTGTAAAGCAATTATCCTCCAATTAAAGATAAATACCTTTATGTGTAAATTGCATAAATTTTAATTATGTTGAATTGGTTTACAGTGCTTTTCAGGTCTACTATATACTTCTACTTCTCTGCATATTCATCCTATTAATTTTTGAGGTGTGATATAAACTCTACTAAAAAATCTTAACTGACTTAAAAAATAACTGTAATATATAGCAGAACTATGTGT
>SJYM01005507.1:0-10285 GCA_006410775.1 Tragelaphus imberbis | reverse complement strand
CATCTCAGTCGTCCCTGCTTCCCCAACCCCATACCCACTAAATGCCCAACTGTATGTGCCTGGACCCAGCGCCTGCACTTCCTCCAGGGCTGCATCATACCCACCTGGTGGGCGCTCCTCAGCTCCTGCCTCATCTGTCAAGAGTCCAGACAACTAAACCCTGCTGCATGGATCCCCCCACCCCCCACCCTCACCCTCTACCCACACACAGAGACTCTGAGCTCTGCCAGCCCCGTGCCATCTTCATCCTGTGCTTACAGCCTGTGGGTGGGGTGGTCTGTGTCCAGCAAGGTTTCCACCTTCGCAGGCTTAGCGGCACCCCAGGGGCAGGAAATCTGTCACTCTGTGTCACTCTGTGTCACTCTGGCTTCCCACTGGAGGCTCAGGGCCTGGCGTTGAGTGCTGCGGGCGCGGAGGGGCGAGGAGGGGGAAGGTGGAATAGTTAATGAAAGAATGAGTGAACTAGTCAATGAGTAGAAGGGAGAGGAAAAGCAAAGGTGCAGGGATGTGAGAGGATGGACAAGCGAGGAGGACCGGAGGAAGAGGAGAAGGGGAGTGGGGGGTCCCCTCTACTTACCCAGCCGGGCACGGAAACTGCGGACCGTGTTGCCCCCTCCCGGCCTCGCGCCCCTTCGGCTGTATTTCTCATAAAGCCGGAGCATGTGGACAGCGACCATGTCCTGGGCGCCTGGGCTCTGTGCAGCGGCCACGTCTCCTGGAGACCGCTGGGGGTTCTTGTCCCCTGCAAGGCCGTCGGCGGCCGCGGGCGGGGCAGGCCGAGCGGCGGCCGTGTGGCTGCCGTCCGCGTCCCGGAGCAGCAGCAGCAGCAGTAGCGACAGCAGCGGCAGCTGTTGGGACCCGGGTCCCAGGCTGGTCCGAGCGGGGCCACGAGCCATGATGGGTGGCGGAGGCGAAGGGGCCAGAGCCGCCGGGGAGGAGGAGAAAGGAGATCGAGGACGCACAGGAGGCTGAGAGCAGACCCTGCGGCAGGAGGGCACGCTGACTGCACACGCAGGCGGGGGCTCGGGATGCCGAGATCCGCGCGGGGCGCGGGGCAGAGCGGGGCGCACAGCTGGGCGCACGGTAAGGCCAGCGGTCACGGCAATCCGGAGCCACGCAGAGCCGAGCCGAGCCCAAGCCTGCTAGCTGCCTTGGCGGACTGAAGGCAAAACTTTGCAGCCCCAGGCGCGCTCGGCTCGGCGGGTTCGAGGGGCGGGGCGGGGCGGGGCGGCCGGTGGAGCCCTAGAGGGAGACCCGGCTCAGCGCCCCGGACCACTCCGGGCCGCCGCCGACTCGGCAATCCCTGGCCCGACAGCGGTGTGCGTACGCCCGAGTGTGGCGGCGCGCGCGCGCAGGGGTGTGCGCCCGAGTGTGCGCCCGAAATGTAGGGGGCGTGGGCGTAGGCAGGCGCTCGTCGCTCCCCTGCGGAGAGCCGGAGACCCGGAGACCCAGCCCGGCTCCTGTGTGTCGGCGCCTTGGCCTGGCCTGGACTGCGCGAGGGCTGGGAGGCATTTAGAGGGGGCCCTCCTGCCGGGTTGCCCCTGTGATGATTGTGGTTGCAAGATGACAGCTCCCCCGTGGGGAACCGAGGCGGGGTTGGGGAGGGGGAAGGGGGATGTGTGTGCGCCCACTTGTCTCTGAGCCAGTGCCGTCCAAAATGCAAAAGTGAGGGGAACACAAACCCTCCCTGGGCATCCTTTGAAAAGAAAAACTTTGACACTAAAGCTCACCCAACCTAGGGTAACTGAAACAAGATCCTGATTAAAATTCATAATTAGTCGATTAACTGACCCTTTTTTGGGCAACAATAATTCCTGTTGAAGAAACACATCAAAGGTGCTTATTAATCTTTGGACATAAGGCTTGTCCTGAAAAAAGGCCATGGTTTTACATTGTTTTACAAAACGTTTCCAGAGCTTCAGGACAGGAGAAGAAAAAAACTTGACTTTCCCAAGAAAGTTCCACAATGAGGGTACAGTGAATCCTGGCCCACTGCCTCTCAGATTAGCCCTAGGGCAGGAGGTCCTGAACTTCATCTTGCCTTTAGCTGGATTTCTTGTCCAGAGATAAAATTTTAGGGCATCTGTGAACTTGGGTGGAAAAAGCTTCCAGCTGTTTTTTCACTAACCTATACCTGAAACGTGTGTGTGTGTGTTAGACCCTCAGTCGTGTCTGACTCTTTGCAACCCCGTGGACAGTAGCCCCACCACCAGGCTCCTCTGTTGGTGGAATTCTCCAGGCAAGAATACTGGAGTGGGTTGCCATACCCTTCTCCATGGGACCTTCCAGACCCAGGGATCAAACCTGGGTCTCCTGCATTTCAGGCAGATTCTTCACCAACTGAGCCACCAGAGAAGCTTGAAACTTACATTCTGTAATGTAAAAAACCCAGGTAAACACAGCCACAATGGTGTTAACCCTCGCTGTGACTTTGTCACCAATGGCCACCAACCACAGATATTTTCATATCACATTTTCTTATCATGTTTTCAGATTTCTCAAAATTATCACTCTTGCTCATNGCTTGAAACTTACATTCTGTAATGTAAAAAACCCAGGTAAACACAGCCACAATGGTGTTAACCCTCGCTGTGACTTTGTCACCAATGGCCACCAACCACAGATATTTTCATATCACATTTTCTTATCATGTTTTCAGATTTCTCAAAATTATCACTCTTGCTCATCACTATTCTGAAATTAAAGTAATTAATTCTACTGCTATTTACTTAATGAATTCATTAACAGACATGTATACTATGTTACAAAGTTGTTTTAAAAAACTTTTTGATAGCTCTGTTTGAATGTGATTGGGTTCCTCTGTAACCCTGCATAGTAAGAACAGTCTTTTGAGAAAGGGTCTATGGGCTTCTTTGGATGGAGCAAGGAGTCACAGGTTTAGGAAGCCTTCTGAGGGAAGGAAAGGACCTCTTCAAACTAATCTTCTTCCAGCAAGATCCAGGATGCTAACCATACTACATTTTAAAGGACTATCTGCAAACTTGCAAACATGCTTTTTCCATTCCTTGATAACTCTGGGTTGCGTGAGCCAAAATAGTTACTTTTCTTGGAGGGCTCACAATTCAATAATTGAAAAATTGCTGGAGAAAGCTTCCTTTTGGTACGTAAAGCACAACCCATTTGTAAATTTTCAAAATCTTGTAGTGTCAAATTAGAGGCCATCCCATTGAAAGCTTCAGAACCTTAGGCCTACAGATTTTGGAAGAATGATAGAGAAGCATTTTATTTCTTTTGATAATTCACACACTTCCTGTTCAACTTCCCATTAGTATAGCTCCCATTCGTCCAGTGAAACAGTTTTCAAAAGCGATTTGCTTGAAGGCGAGGTGACCAGTCACAGTCTTGGACTTGATGAATCTCTCCTCATAAATGATCCACACCAACTTTTACTACTCATTCTCCGCCCCCCATCCTCACTTCCCTCTTTCTTCGTGTGCCCCTTACTTCCCCTCCGCCCCCCTCTCCTCTTCTCCCCCAGAATGCCTCTGACCTGTACCGGCTGGGGGTAACCTCTGCTCATGGGTAGTTTTGTCTCTGCTGGGGCCATACACAATCGAGGCCTGTGAAAAGGAGGGTGAGTCCGCAGGAGGCCGGGACAAGCTGGGCTATTCGGGGTCTGTGTCCATTAAAGCCTCCTTGCTCTCCTTAACTCATTCCCGCTCCATTCAAGCCAGCCTGAGGGTCAGGCTTTAAACGGCACTAAAACCTGGAGAGTACAGATTCTCTGACATTGTTAGGGAAGAATTAAGGCATCAGCCGGGGACGGCTAATATTTCTTGCCTCATTTTATTGCCAAACAGCGGGACTGTAAAGTCTTGAACACTGGAGCACTATGGCCCCCTTTCATGTAGCCGAGATGATGGGATAAAAATGTGTTTGGTGAAGCAATTCAGATTACCACCGGGTCACATCCTCGCTGGCTCCCAGCATCGCCTGCAAACAGCATCGCTGAGACAAGAAACAATCGCTGTGCAACTTCAGCTCAGGCACAACAGTGTTCCGAGCGTGGAAATGAGGCTAATTGTGGAGCTTGCCAGTGAGAATGCTTGGTTTTTAATAGCTCAGGCTGCAGCTCAAAATAAGAGTTGAGATGGCAGACGGTAGATACAAGGCCCCAGAGCTGTGATTTCTTGCAGCTTGTTACCAAAACGGTCCTAGTCCTGGGAGCATCCAACGCTATTTTTATCAAGGGCTCTGAAGTCTTGAACTTACCGTTGGGGATAGAAAATGTTCTCTCTTGGGTAGTGAGAGATTGTTTGGGGCCCCTGTGTCTCCCAGGCCTATCTGCCCCATATTCTGGGATAGCAGAGTTTTCTTGGGCTCAGAAAACCCTGAGGCTCCATAGTTATAAAGCTCTACACTTGAATAAAGGAGAAATCAAACTCTGGACATTTGGGGAAGTAGGCTCATTTGGTTTCATGTGCAACCTCACCCCAAATAAACTCGAAGGAAACGTGCCTGAGAAGTTGTTTCACGATGTTGTCCAGTTATCTTGTGGGAGAATCGGTTTGTGGCTCTAATTATCTCTGTCACCTAGGGACAGCCCCATCATCTCTTTGGAACCCCCGGGTGCCTCCTGTTTAAACGAGAAGGCCCCAACATGCTATGCCTGAGTCTATAGCCTCATGTCAACTCACTCTTGGAAATGAGAGCATCTCCATGAGCTTTTAGAGTCTATTGAGATAAGGTTCGTAGCCCTGTTTTCAACCCTTTCTTGCTGTATGGCCTTAAGCAAGTTACTTGTCTTCTCTGGGTTTTGGTTTCTTCAACTCTAAAATGGGGACAAAAGTAGGCTATTAGGATTATCATCGTTCAGGTTTTAACAAGAGGTGGTACTGAATAGTATTGATCCTTATTAACTACTCTTTTTGTTTATCATGTGTTTCAAAGAGTTTGTAGCCTGTTTAAAATGGCTCCAGATTCTGGGAGATCTGATGAGAAGTTCAGCCTGCTCATTCCTTGTTCTGCAGAGGAAATGTATTTCTTGGTGCACAGTGCCAAGAGCTGAAAAGATAAAGAAAAAGAGAGAATGTGTCCTTATTTAAGAAGTCATAGACTTCCTTTATCATCAGTATCTGGGGGTCTCCATCCAAGGGTAGGGTGAGTGATTCATGTCTCTTCATCTAGATTTCCTAAGCTCTTGGCCCTTAGGACAAAAGAAATGCGAGCAAATCCCTCTTCCCTTTTGGGGCATAAGCTGTGAAAAGGCGGCTGAAGGGTTTGCTGGGACGCTAGAGACAAGAATCCCAGGGCCTCCCCCAGGCCGCCAGGCCCAAGTGTAATAAATCTGTGAAATAACAAGCACAAAAGACTTTATAATCAATGACAGATTTTATTTTTGCTCTGGCAAAATCCATCCATGGAGTTAACATTTTATAGGGAAATAACTACCCACTTTGTGACTCCTCCTCAGCCCATATTCTCTTTCTGAAAGTTGGGAAAAACTCAGAGAATCAAAGTCAGCTCCTCGGAGAACCGTGGCAGAAGAAAGCATGACTTTCCCCGGGCGGGAACCCAACTCTCCCGTTACTTCCTAGGGTGGCTCAGGCCATTCATTTCTGTTTTGCTAAAATACCCGTGACATGTGAATAAACCAGGATTACAGAACATTGTCTCGGCCAGTAATCTGAGCCGGCATGGGCTCTGGTTTGATGAAATACGGTGCTCTCTGAGCAAACATGGGAATTGGTATTACTTCTCGTTAAAGCTGAACAGTGGGACTATTTAGAGCCGATGCATGAATGCAGCACTGTGGGGAGTGACAATCTGAAGGGAGCCGACTTGAGGGAAGGGGGGGGTGGTGTGTGTGAGTTGGCCAGAGCAAGCCAGTTAGAAGTCGGTGGGGGAGGCAGCCATAGGGACACTTTAGAAATGTGTACCCCTTAGGGGCTGTACCATCTCTTTACAATCCCAAAATAATCTTCCTCCAAACCTTGGAGGGAGGGACCAAGCCTGAAGTTCTTGTGCTGCATCCAAGCTCTCATCCTCTGGCTCAGCCAGTTTCATCCATCTTGGTAGAGCCTTTCTCTGGTCTCTCTCTTCCTGCCAGTCCTCTTGTGCCCCAGAATTTAGAAGTCTCCACATGCTTTCAGGACACACCCCAGCCTCCCCTCGCAATGCTTCCCTACACACAGGCTGTGGTTCATCACCAGCACCCCTTCCAGGACTCAAGCCCTCATCATCCCCGGAAGCCAGGACAGTAATCTGCTGATGGCTCACAGCTGAATCTCCTCCAACACCCTCCTATCCCAAGCATTACCTCACCCAAAGCTGTCCTCTCCCCGGGACAGTCTGAATGCTGTGTTGAATGCCCTGAAGTATCCCTTGTCCCCAAGGCAGGGCCATCTACAAGGACCATCTGGCTCCAGGACTCCCTACAGACCAGAGAACTACAAGCCTATATATTCCATGGAAGGGTTCAGAGGACTCTTCATTTACAGGTGACAAGGAATTTGGTGGTGAGTAGGGCATCAACACCGTAAAGGGCTCACTGATGGCCGTTCTCTGTGGACTGGGGCTTAGAGATGGTACTACTGAACTGGGATCCTTAGTAGAAATGGGATAGAAGGATCCCCAGATAATGGATTAGTTGCCTGTTCAAGGTAAAACAGTTCTCAGAAGAAGGCATAATTGGAGTGCAGCCAGGATGCCCGACTCACATGAAGCTATGGAGATGCTCAGTAGAGCCCAGAATCCCTAGAGGAACCCAGAATCCCTAGATGGGCAGCCCAATGGGAGTACTGCTTAATTTGTACATCAAAATGAGATCAAGGGTAGATGAGCGAGGCTGGGGGCAGCCACCCCAATAAAAATCACAGTCTTGCCCAATTTCTGGTCCTGAGACAGTTTTTAGGCCCAGGACACATTGACTAGAGAGGCTGGCTCCCCAGGAGGATGGAGACTGCAAAAGCACAGTAAATGTAAACAGTGGCGATTCCCCACTCTTCCCCAGAGGATCTACGGCATTCAGTAAGAAAACAGCTATACCTGGGAGAAGGGGAACATCCAGAACTTCAGGGATGGGTGGACACAAGATCCAAGTTAACATTGGTATGGGGTACTCAGAGCATCACTAACTTCCTGTTAGAGGAGACGTTTATGGGACTAGGGCATTAATGGATCCCGGTGATAAAGCTCAGCTTTTGTGAAAGCAGTCTTGATTATTACTGCAGCATGATTAAAAAAAAAAAGTTCTCTTGTCTCACTATTGTTACCCACTCAGAGTTAAGTTGGTCCCCGATCCATTCCCATCCTTGTAAATGCACTCCAGGCTTTGGCATGTGTCTCCTAACTGGTATTTTTACACCCAGAGGACTCAGAATATTGACCTCCTGGGACCTACCTGGTTTCTTATTAATGTGTCCCCCTTCCCCACAGCCCTTCTCCATTCCATCTCCTGCCATGAATAGGTCAGACTCTAGAGGCTGTTGACAGGTTTCTGTCTGGTCAGATCCTATTATGGCCAAAACTGTGCCCTGACCTCCTACTTTTGACTGGTGGTTGAGACCCTCAATCCCTACCTGTGAACACAGCTCAGCCTGTCATGGACTCAGGCATCTATCCCAGCTCAGACAAGCTACAGATTCAGACTAGTGACTGAGTCGCTTTGCATCGTAGAGACCATGGAGGAGACCCTGCCCTCTACCTCCTCCCCTGGCTGCCCAGGGTCCCCGTGCCCAGCTGACCTCTGGGATCAGCCCACCTGTCTCCAGTTTCCATTTGGACCTGCCTGAATGGTCTGACTGACTGCTCTTCCCTTCTCTGGCTCCCATTCACCTCTGGCTTCAGCTTAGACTTCAGGATGCACTGTTTAAATGTCTGGTCTGCTGGAAAGCGCCGTCATCCTGTGGAAAGAGATCACAGTGGGATCTGTGGATCAAGGTCTGGCCCAGGGCTTCATCCTTGGGCCGGTGTGAGACTTTGGCAAGCTCTACTTTCTCTTCTGTAAAATGCAAATAACAGTGAATGGATCTCACAGGTTGCTTATGAAAAGTAAAACGATTGAGGTGAGCCCTATTCTTGACTCACTCTAAGATTAGGGTGACAGTGATGTCTGCTGACCCAGGACCTTCCTGGTTTTAGTGCTGAAAGTCCTGCACCCCAGAAAACTCTCAGACCCGAGCAAATGAATACTGCAGCAAATGTTGTAGGAAACATCACTTCTGCTTTCCTCCCCTCCCAGGGGGGCCCTTTCACAGGGGATGATGTCCTCATACACCTTCATTTCCAGCTTTGGAATTCCCTAAGCTGCTACATGGAGAGCAGCTCCTTCTCCTGCTGTGCTCAGACCCCAGGATGATACCCCACTCTGGGCGTCCTCTTTACGCTGGGCTCAGCCTTAGCTTTCCCTACTCTATTCCATCCTAGGAGGACTCAGGCCCTGTTGCAAGCCTGGGACATGCCCTGCTGTCCATCACACCCAAGTCCCAGCTCCACCATGCGTGCTGATACTCACTCAAGCCTGCCTGACACAGGACAAATGTGCCAATGAAAACTGCCAGCCCACAGAGGGTCCTCTGCCCTCGCCTTCCTTCCGCTGTGGCATTGGGCAACCCAATGGCAAGCCACTCCAGTACTCTTGCCTGGAAAATTCCATGGACTGGTAGGCTGCAGTCCATGGCGTCGCTAAGAGTCAGACACGACTGAGTGACTTCACTTTCACTTTTCACTTCCATGCGTTGGAGAAGGAAATGGCAACCCACTCCAGTGTTCTTGCCTGGAGAATCTCAGGGATGGGGGAGCCTGGTGGGCTGCCGTCTGGGAGGGTCGCACAGAGTCGGACACGACTGAAGCGACTTAGCAGCAGCAGCAGCCTGCCTTTCCAAGCTCTGTCTGTGCAACCTCCTCCTCCTCTGCATGCCAGGCCCTACCTCCTGGGGGCTCCTGTTCATGATACCATTTAGGCTCTTTCCCAAAGTTTAGCTATTTTCTGGAAAATGTAATGGTTTGGTGGACTTGCTGTGAGGAATACTGAATGAAACAGGATGAGGAGGGCTGGACTGAGAAGGCAGCTGGACTGCTAGGCTGCAGGTGTATGTCTTCTGTGGCCCTGGTGAGCCCTGGGGAGGCTTGCCCACAAGGACAGGCTACATGNGGTTTGGTGGACTTGCTGTGAGGAATACTGAATGAAACAGGATGAGGAGGGCTGGACTGAGAAGGCAGCTGGACTGCTAGGCTGCAGGTGTATGTCTTCTGTGGCCCTGGTGAGCCCTGGGGAGGCTTGCCCGCAAGGACAGGCTACATGGGGAGGGGTTAAGAAGAGTGAGGGGCTGGGCCTGGGGGGCACGTCAAGAGACCATGAGGGGCTGCCCCATCCCCACCTGCTTCCTGAGGACTCGGACAGTGGTCCTTCCATCCTGTGTTCGTGGTGCCTGCTGAGGGGTGCAGGAGCGTCACGTGACGCCAGGGTGGGAGGTCCTCGGGTGGGAGGTCCTTGGCCTGTACGTGTTCTCCTATGACCAAGGCTGAGCTGGTGAAGAGACTTGAAGCCAAGTCCCCTGAAAGCAAGCTGGACTACAGTCCATTCTTCTAGAGCCGGTGTGCAGTGGTGCTCTTGTCTCAGATTTAGGTTAATCAGATTAACATTTCACCTGGGATAACTTTGCCCTGTATGAGACAGTTGGTAATCTATTGAGTTTTTCCCCCCTTTTTTCTTTATGAGCATTTTTTTTTTTACCCAATCCAGAATGCTAGTATGTCTTAAATTTGCCTGCTTCAGGTAAAGTCATAAGATGCGGTGCTTCTCAGTCCGTGTTCCTCTGTGTGGCTTACTGCTTCCGTTTGCCATCTCTGTGCGCAGTGGATACTGCAGAGTTTAGCCCTGCTGCTGGGGGTGCTGTCTCTGACCAGGGACCCTGAGCCCGCGGCCAATGTGTTAGGCCCTCACACCCAAGTCAGCGCAGTGTCAGAGCATAAAGCAGAAGCATTTTAGCTTTGCTTCAGAAGGATATTTGCTTTCTTATTATATATATACTTCAACTTCATTAAAGAATATATGAAAAGCAGAGATGAAAAGAATTCTCTTTTGTACCATCCAAACTCAGTGTCAATAGAATATTCAATTCTCTTCCATTCTAACTCTGTGAATGTCTTTTGTTTTCACATGGTTGACATCATTCTGGATTCACAGGCTTGAATCTTTCATTTGTCACTAAACTTTGAAGCATAAACATTTCTTTATAATGCAAAAAATTTTTACAAAAGCATATTTTTAATGGCATATTTCATTGAGTAGCTTTACCATGGTTCAATTAACCAATATTCT
>SJYM01005502.1:19811-78478 GCA_006410775.1 Tragelaphus imberbis | reverse complement strand
AACCTGGACCTTGCACGCAGCATCGCAGACTTCGAGCCCCCCGCGACCAGTCCCTGCCCTGCCCTTCTCTCCCCAGGGTCGTGCGCCAACTCCCTGGACAGCTGGCTCCCGGCAGGCATGGGCTGTGGGGTTTGGCCCAGAACACGCCTCGGTGAATTCAGTTTTGTGAGTTCTTGCAGCCCCAGGGCAAGAACTGTGTGCCTGGTGTGAACACACGTGCATGACACCATTGTTGCACGGAGATGCCGGGACTAGCCACTGGGGGACAGAGGGGGAGCATGTTTGCACCCCGGGAAGTCGGTGAGTGGGGGGCTGGGGGCGTACACTGAGCTAGAGGGGTCCCTGCCCTGTGCTTGCTCCGTGATGGCACGTTGTATCTGCATCTGCGGAGCAGGCGGGGTCTCACCGCCTCAGAGGGGATGAGGTCGCACGTCAGCAGCCCAGAGCACAGGAAGCTCTCAGTGCACGGCGGTCAATATCCGGTCAGTGTGTTCCTTCAAAGGCTAGAAGTGTGCAGCTCTTGATGCGCTGAGACCTCGCCCTATGTGGACGTTTTCACAGCACTCAGACCTCAGAGCAGCAGCGCTGCCGTATATGGAGATGGGGTTATTCCATTTCATAAAGGCGGGTTTAAAATTTTGAAGTGAAAAGCAGAAGGTTGGGTTTCCCACCACCTTGCTCAGGGGAGTTGCCTCTCTACTCAGAAAGCGGAAGACACAGGAGCACGTGAGTTCTGTGGTCATCCCCGGGAAGGATGCCTGGGTTTGTACCGTGAACACCGTGGTAGCCGGTCAAATGAATCTTGCCCTCCTCCTTCCTCTGGCGTTCCAGAGAACTGTGGACTCTTTACAGTGCTCAAAATATACTGCTCTTCCTTACGGAGAAGTCTCTGGTTGCTGTTCTCTGTTAACTAACATCTATACTTAGCTACCGCAGACCTGAGAGAAGCTAATGACAACCTTACAGTAATACTGTGAGTGAATTACCGCCTGTTAATTAGGAGTTTCTAAATCACCTTGATCCCCTTGGAGAAAAGCCTTGATACAAGGAGATGGTAATAAAAGTGGTACTATTTTAATTCAAGTTGTATCTTTTGAAATTTAATTAATTTTGTAATAATAGTTTTAAATGAGCGTGTCGGAGCTCCAAACGGTCCTTGGTGACTTGAAAGAGTTGTGCAGCATCCAGAAGTTCCTGATGCAGCCTCCGGAAGTAGCTTGCTCACCGAGTTCCCCTTTTCTTGTGCAGGGGTGGCTTAAGCCAGGTTTTAAACCTCCTCTGTTCTTTGGAGATGCTCCCCTGCATCCAGAATGCAGCCTCTGAGCCCGCCAGCTTTAACACTTTGAGCACTGGGGAAATCCCACTGGGGCCCTGGCCTCCTCTCCCCATTCCCAGGCATTCACTCAAGGCAGGAGCGAGTGGCCGGGCCTGGACCCCAGCCCCTCAGCCCCCCGCTGCCCATCCGGCCCAGTGGAGAGCTCCTTTCCTGGCTGCTGAGCCCTCACAGGCTCATATAGCGTCCTGCTCTAGTGACCGCCAGGAATATATGAGCCCATGGTGCACTCAAAGTTCATGCTACTGTGTGTGCAATCTACAGAGATGGCACAGAGGAGCCAATTTGCAGGCCAGGAATAGAGACGGAGGCACAGAGAACAGACTCGTGGGCCCAGTGGGGGAAGTAGAGGGTGGGATGGGTTGATAGAGCAGCGCTGACGTGTACACACGACCACGTGTGAGACGGACAGCTGGTGGGGAGCTGCTCCGAGCACAGGGGGCTCAGCGCGGTGCTCTGTGACGACCTGCGCTGGGATAACAACGGTGGAGGAGGGCTCAAGAGGGCGGGGGCGTGTGTCTACCTGTGGCTGATTCACCACGCTGCACAGCAGAAACTGGCACCACATCATGAAATGACAGCACTCCAGTAAATTCCATGCTGAGACGGTGCGAGGCTGTCACGTAAGTGCATCGCTACCATAGTTGGGAAAGTCAGAGAAACCTTTTACAGTGTCTAGGGGCTGCTGTGCCCAAGAGCCCCCGGGGGACGATGGGGGTGTGTGTGCACCCCTGAGGTCACCGTGTTGCAAAATGATTCATCACGAGCTGTAAAGGAGCCTGGTTAGTGTGAGAATGTGGAATACAGCTTCCCACAGAAATCATGTGCAAAAATGACATGGGACGCCCTGAGCTCTTCCCTAAGGAGACTTGTGATCACATGAGGTTGCTCATAAAATGGAGAAATAAGAGGGTTATTACCATCTGAGTGCGTGCGAAAGTGCTGTATACATACTCTCTACACAGAAAAGCCCAGGATGGTGTATTATTCGTGAACTGGTAGTAATTACATACTTTTTCTGGATAGTTTTGTAGTTGCATCAGGGTTCCTTTTTAGGGTTTGGGTTCTGTTTTATTGCTCAATTTTCACCAATTTTTGTTTTCTCCAAATAATCGTATCATGCAGAAAGCAGTGCAAGATCAAAATTCTTTTCAACTTGTTGACATTCTGTGTACTTCCGAAACTAAAACTATGCAGAGAATGTAAGACTTTGCTGACAGTTGACAGTGGGATGAACATCTCAGGTCTGCGCTGACCCTGTCACTCATCTCTCCATGCAGTGGAACTCCCGCTTTCCAGAGCCCCTTTCTGTCTTCCCCGCTCTGTTCTGCCGTTCCCAGCTTCAACCCCGAGCTCACCAAAGCCTGTTTAGGAACATGGAGGCCTCCAGTGATGCCAAGTCTCAGCTAATCTGAAATATGAGTGAATTCCTTCCGCATCAAAGTTTGGTTCCGGCCTTACTGTTAACTCACTTGTCTGCGTAAATTAAAACTTTCTTACCTGATTCGATGGATGGTTTTTGATAAGTCACCCTGTTGCATTCACTGCTTTAGTTCCTCTGAACTCCGACTCTGTGATTTTATCTTTTTGTTTTTAATTCCTCTCTATGCCCCACCCCCCACCTCCTTCATTTCCTCTTTATGGTGTGTTCTCTCCTCTTTGCCCCTTTCTCCTCTCCTCCAGCCTACAAATGTGTATTACTAAGGACTTCTAGTGGTAAATGCTGGAAGTACCTCTCGGTAGTACCCACAATGTAAACAAGTGGTCCATCCCAGTGCAGAGGGAGGCAGAGCGACTAGGGCAATAAAGTGGTTGTTTTGACTACATGATGCTATTTATTTCCATGTTTTATACTAAATCCAAGTGGTTATCTTGGTGAGATAAAACCTATGTTTTCTGTTAAGTCGCTAAGTCGTGTCCAACTTTGCAACCCCAGGGACTGTAGCCCTCCAGGCTCCTCTGTCCTTGGGATTCTCCAGGCAAGAATACTGGAGTGGGTTGCCATGCCCTCCTCCAGGGGATCTTCCTGACCCAGGGATCAAACCCAGGTCTCCTGCCTGCAGGCAGATCTTTACCGTCTGAGCCACCAGGGAAGCCCGAAACCTCCATTACTCTGTGTGTAATAGGCCTGGTGTCTCTTTGCTTTTATGTTGACCTGGTAACTCACTTCAGGAACTGCAGTTTAATTAAAACTTGACGTTTAATCTGTGAGATGAAGCCATAAGTGTGTGGATATAGTAGTATATTGCTTTGGTGTGAGGAGGGGTAGATGGAGTCATTGATGGTGGTTTAGGGGAGGCTTTTCATTGTGTGGAAATTCAGCTAAATGTCTGCGGTTGGATTGGGATGCTACTTGCAGGGTTTGGTCTGAAATGTAGTACCTGAGAGATCCAGGCTGTAGCTCAGGCCAGAGTTTCATGAGGCACAGCCCTACCCCGAGGTGTGTGTGGCCCTACTAGCTCTGCAGTGAACATCATGACAGATCAGAGCATACTGAAAAGCCGGAGAATCCTTGGCTTCCTGAATATGGACCCTGGGTCACTCCTGACTCATAATTTGTTCCAGATTTATTACAGCACTTGGCACCTCTTCTCTGGCAAGAAACGATTGTTAAGAGAGTTGTGTGCAGCGTGGAGGCAGGCTTCTGTGGTGCCAAGAGCACCCTTCAGCTGAACGTGATAGATACTGAGAGTTTAACTCTGCTTCACAAGAAAACTGCATGATTTTTGAAATGCTCTTACACTCAGTTATAACCCGTTTTGAAAGTGTAAATTTATTTGAATATGACAGTGGTACATGAGGGAACAATTTTAACCTAACACAGTTTTAACGAACTTGTTTGTACTTGTGCACCGTTTTGACCACAAGAAAAACACTAGTGGGCACTCACACCACAGCTCGGTGAGCGGAGTGTGCACGTGTGCTTCAGACAGCCACCGGCTGCATCAGGTCACTGTGCGTGTCCTGAGCCGCACCCCCACAGTCCAGTTCATTCACTCAGTCGTGTCTGACTCTTTGCGGCCCCAAGAATTGCAGCACGCCAGGCCTCCCTGTCCATCACCATCTCCCGGAGTCCACCCAAACCCATGCCATCCAACCATCTCATCCTCTGTTGTCCCCTTCTCCTGCCCTCAATCTTTCCCAGCATCAGGGTCTTTTCAGATGAGTCAGCTCTTCGCATCAGATGGCCAAAGTACTGGAGTTTCAGCCTCAGCATCAGTCCTTCCAATGAACACCTAGGACTGATCTTCTTTAGGATGGACTGGTTGGATCTCCTTGCAGTCCAAGGGACTCTCAAGAGTCTTCTCCAACACCNAGGAACTGCAGTTTAATTAAAACTTGACGTTTAATCTGTGAGATGAAGCCATAAGTGTGTGGATATAGTAGTATATTGCTTTGGTGTGAGGAGGGGTAGATGGAGTCATTGATGGTGGTTTAGGGGAGGCTTTTCATTGTGTGGAAATTCAGCTAAATGTCTGCGGTTGGATTGGGATGCTACTTGCAGGGTTTGGTCTGAAATGTAGTACCTGAGAGATCCAGGCTGTAGCTCAGGCCAGAGTTTCATGAGGCACAGCCCTACCCCGAGGTGTGTGTGGCCCTACTAGCTCTGCAGTGAACATCATGACAGATCAGAGCATACTGAAAAGCCGGAGAATCCTTGGCTTCCTGAATATGGACCCTGGGTCACTCCTGACTCATAATTTGTTCCAGATTTATTACAGCACTTGGCACCTCTTCTCTGGCAAGAAACGATTGTTAAGAGAGTTGTGTGCAGCGTGGAGGCAGGCTTCTGTGGTGCCAAGAGCACCCTTCAGCTGAACGTGATAGATACTGAGAGTTTAACTCTGCTTCACAAGAAAACTGCATGATTTTTGAAATGCTCTTACACTCAGTTATAACCCGTTTTGAAAGTGTAAATTTATTTGAATATGACAGTGGTACATGAGGGAACAATTTTAACCTAACACAGTTTTAACGAACTTGTTTGTACTTGTGCACCGTTTTGACCACAAGAAAAACACTAGTGGGCACTCACACCACAGCTCGGTGAGCGGAGTGTGCACGTGTGCTTCAGACAGCCACCGGCTGCATCAGGTCACTGTGCGTGTCCTGAGCCGCACCCCCACAGTCCAGTTCATTCACTCAGTCGTGTCTGACTCTTTGCGGCCCCAAGAATTGCAGCACGCCAGGCCTCCCTGTCCATCACCATCTCCCGGAGTCCACCCAAACCCATGCCATCCAACCATCTCATCCTCTGTTGTCCCCTTCTCCTGCCCTCAATCTTTCCCAGCATCAGGGTCTTTTCAGATGAGTCAGCTCTTCGCATCAGATGGCCAAAGTACTGGAGTTTCAGCCTCAGCATCAGTCCTTCCAATGAACACCTAGGACTGATCTTCTTTAGGATGGACTGGTTGGATCTCCTTGCAGTCCAAGGGACTCTCAAGAGTCTTCTCCAACACCGCAGTTCAAAAACATCAGTTCTTCGGCACTCAGCTTTCTTCACAGTCCCAAACTCTCACATCCATACATGACCACAGGAAAAACCATAGCCTTGACTAGACGGACCTTTGTTGGCAAAGTCATGTGTCTGCTTTTTGATACGCTGTCTACGTTGGTCACAGCTTTTCTTCCCCCACATCTCAGTTCAAACCTCTCATCAGACCTCAGACCCCTCCTCACACCCCTCACAGAAACTCACAAGCTGCAGCCCTGCCCCCCTACTCCCACAAGAAGCTCCGGGTCTTTCTTGGGTCGGGTCCCACTTGCCACACTCAGGGCCGTGTGTTTGCGTTCCTTAACTACTTGGCATACGCAGCACCGTGCAGCACTTGTATTCTGCTCTTGCCCTTTCTAACGTGTCACTGCAGAATGGCTGAGTGTTGTGCCCCAAACCCGTGTTCGCCACCCAGCCTGTTTCTCCTGGTGCGTGGTTCTCAGGAGCACGTCTGTCACATCACAGCACAGCCGTTGGTGCCACGCTGGACTGTCCAGAGTTAACCACAGCCGCGTCTGGAGCTCCGGACACTGAGGACCTCCCGGAAACCCCCTTCCCAGCTCGGACACGTTCAGCGGCCTTGTTCTGTCCCCACCCTGGCGCCGCCGCCCGCGTCTCTTCCACTGGTTCCCTCTGCTTATTAATCTGAGCGGTTCTGGAACGTTGCCCTGATGTCTTCATTTATCTTTAAAATCCCCCTCAGAGATGAGTTCATTTCAGCTGCTATCTCGGTGTAGAACAGTCCCAATTTTCCAACCCCTGAACCAAGCTTTCTCAGTTTCCCGCTGCTGCAGAACCTTAAAAGACACCCCACCCCACCCCAAACCAGTGCTCCACCAACTCCTCCAGCCAGCTGGGGCGGAACTCCACTTCCTGAGCGTGAGCTTCAGGAACGTGGAACGCCACCACCAGAAGGGCACGTTGTAGCCCTGGAAGCGCTTGACAGCTGCTGGGTGCGGCCGGGTGGCCCACCCGGCAGGGTCGCCCCCTGGGTCTCTGCTCTTCCTTCTGGGCCCCTGGCGTGTCCGGCACCGCCCTGTCCCTCCACAGCTGTCTCCAGCCCGCTTCTCTTTCCCACCCCCACCCAGTGTGCTCCCACCCCGTTCACACCCCACCCCACCCCTTCCGTGCCCTTTGTTCACAGCCTGAAGTTCTGCCTGGATCACAGCACATCGCAGCTTAGAAGCGTGATCCCCTGTCCCTCCAGCCTGGCCCCTTTCTTGCCACGCCCGGTGCCTCTCTCCAAGGCGAGTGGAGTGTCTGCTGAACCTGGTGACGCTGCCCGTGGGTCTCTGACCTGCCCGCTCCCGTCCCACCCACAGGGCCTGTGCACAGCAGAATCCAGCCGTGCTCCTCTGTGCATCTCGGCTGACAATCCAGTAATGCCTTCCATCTGCCAGAGTTCTTTCCCTTTCCTTTAAATTTTATCTTTCAATTGAAGTATAGTTGACTTTTTTTTTTTTTTTTTTTTGCCTCTTCATACCCTCCGTGGGCAAGAATAGTGGCGGGGGTTGCCATTTCCTTCTGCAGTGGACCACGTTTTGTCAGAACTCTTCAGTGTGACCTGTCCGTCTTGGGTGACCCTGCGTGGTGGGGCTCATAGATTCACTGAGTTACTCAAGCCCCTTTGACTCAGTGAACATGAATGTGAGCAAAGTCCAGGAGGCAGAGTAGGACAGAGGAGCCTGGCCTGCTGCAGTCATGGGGTCGCAAACGCAGGACACACCTTAGCAACGGGACAGTAGCAACATAGTGGGTTTACAGTGTTGGGTTAGTCTGAGGTGCACAGCAAAGCGATCCAGGTGTACACACATCCAGTTACATACACCCAGTTACATACACCCAGTTACATACACCCAGTTACATACATCCAGTTACATACATCCAGTTACACATACATCCAGTTACACATACATCCAGTTACACACACCCAGTTACACACACCCAGTTACATACATCCAGTTACACACATCCAGTTACATACACCCAGTTACACATTTATACATACTCTGTTTTAGGTTCTTTTCCATTATAGCTTATAATAAGATGTTGAGAATAACTGCCTGTGCTACACCGTAGGTCCTTGATGCTATTTGTTTTATATGTAATAGTGTGTGTGTTAACCTCAAACTCCTAGTTTATCTCCTCCGCCCCCCTTTGGTGACCGTGGCTTGTCTCCCACGTCTGTGGGTCCGTCTCTGTTTTGTATAGAAGTTCATGTGTATCGTGTCCTTTGATTCCGCTTATCAGTGATCTCATTTCATATTTGTCTTTCTGGGAGAGCTCTTTCTCGTTTTTCTGATAGAGGATTTTTCCCGATGGTTTTCTGTAGTGCGAGTAGTGAAAAAGTGGATGTCAAGTTTCACGGGGAAAGTAGGGGAAGATCCTTTGGAAGTGGTTTGCTGTTTGGAAAGTGTTTTTGCAGTGAGCTCGCTGGATGGGGCGATGAGCAGGGCCCTGGGTGGTGCCCCCGCGTGTGAGGTGAGCCGCCCGCCGGGCAGAGAACTCACAGCCTCGTGAATTTTGTGCCCTGGCGCAGATGTGTGATTTTCATATTCTGTTCAAGTATTAAAAAGCCACGTTGTGATTTCCAACAAGAACTTCATAAATGGTTTCTCCTCCATTAGTTACACCCGTGATGTTTTGGTGTACTTGGAAGCTTCCGTGAGAGAACACGTCACCCCTGCATTTCAGTTTAGAAGTCCCCAGTCCCAGAGTTTGATTTGAAAATTCTTCACCTGCACAGTAATATTTATTGTAAAGCGATAAAGACAAAAGTAGTGTTGTTAACTAGAGAGGACATTACTCTCAAGAACACACGTGAAGTTGCTCAGTCGTGTCCGACTCTTTGTGACCCCGTGGACTGTATGTAGACCACCAGGCTCCTCTGTCCATGGGATTCTCCAAGCAAGAGTACTGGAGTGGGGTGCCGTTTCCTTCTCCAGGGGATCTTCCCGACCCAGGGATCGAACCCAGGTCTCCCGCATTCCAGGCAGACGCTTTAACCTCTGAGCCACCAGGGAAGCCCAAGAACACATACAGACACACAGAAACCCACGGAGGCGGGAAGATTCCTGAGGGACTTTCGTGCTCCGCGGTGAGTTGACTTGCCCGACCTTGGAGCACAAGGGTGGCAGTCCTCTCGTGATGCTGAGTGTAGAAACTGCCTCAGGTAACCCAGGATGGGTGGGAACCGCTGCTGTGGACTGAACTGGCTTGTTTTCTGCAGACCTTGGCCCTCAGTTCAGGCGTGCCGTGTGGTTAGCTGTCCCTGGGGTCCTGAGAGGGGTCCGCTTGGTCCTCCTGGGGGGTCCCTGAGCTGTTCCTGCCGCCGGGGCACCCTTTGTCCTCCGAGGACAGCCATCGGGTCTGGGGTGTGGGGAGGTGGGGCAGCGGTGGGCAGCATATCGTTGCTACCAGCTCACTGACGAGTTTGTGAATGACGGCCAGCTGTCAAGGTTTGAGTCGGGGAGACACGTCCCTGCGGTGTGTCACACGGCCACAGGGTCTGTGTCAGAGAACCCCCGCTTTATCTGTGTGGCTCTTCTCCTTCACAGCAGCCTTAGCCCTTCTCTGATTCTGCTTCTTCACGGGAACAGCTGCAGCGTCCGTGTGTCAGGACAGGGCGGGTGTGGGAGGGCGCGGGAGGCAGCGTCCGAGACCTAAGACTGTCGGCCGGCTCGCGGGGAGGGGAGTCTGGGGCTCAGAAGATGGCAGCACCATGGCTGTGGGGCTGCTGCCACCCACAGACTCAGCGTTGCTGGCAAAGTTCTTTTGTAGTCATCAAAATCTGGGTCCCTGGGGTGAAAGGAGATTTGGGGTCTTGTCCAAAATCTGACATAAAGTCCTTACAAAAAGACATAGATTTGCTTATTCTGAAAACAGAATGTTCTTACTTAGATGCAAATTGTAAACAGAAAATAAACAAGGGGTCTGCAGGAATACAGTAATATAAAATAATTAGTAACAGTTTTTCTCATAACCATATCTATAATCAGAGACGTTTGCCTGATACGAACATGAAGAGTTAACTTTCAAAACAAGGCATTTTTATGAAAGGCATTCCTACTTTCTTTTCAATTTAATAAAATGTGAATTTTAATTTGCGTTTAGTTTACTTTGCGTTTAGTTGAAACTGCCTGCTTCTCATCTGCCTGAGTCCTGTCCTGAAACCTTATCTTGAACTTGACTTATGAAGTGGGTTTCTGGGCTATGTTAAATCAATAGATTTTCCTAACACATTAGTTCCAGAAATTTAGGAGGTACTCATAACCGGACACTAATAGAGAATCCACTGTGTTCAGTCACTTGGTTGTGTCCGACTCTGTGACCCCACAGACTAGCCCTGCCAGGCTCCTCTGTCCACAGAACTCTCCCGGCAAGAATGAAGTGGGTTGCTCTTTCCTACTCCGGGGGATCTTCCCAATCCAGGAATCTCGTGTCTCTTGAGTCTACTGCGTTGGCAAGGGGAATTCTTTACCACTAGCGCCACCTGGGAAGCCCTTAACAACAGCAGTGTAGAAAAGCATCTTGTGCCTTGTAAAAACGCGAGGCTCCACGTGGTCAGTCACTCGGGCTGGCAGCTGGATGTCTAACGTCGACGCTGAGACCTAACACCTGTGCATTTAAGGAGTATTGATGACTGTATTTGCATCAATGCAAATTGTGGTTATAAAACCAGTCACTCTACCGGGCCTTGCATTATGGCGACATATTAATGTAATATATGCAGAGAAAATTAGATAACTGAAAGCAGGTTTTCCCTTCAACTCATCCCCTGATGTCATGCCCCATCTGTCTGCTTTGTCTAGCCTGAGATGCGTATTCTATTGGTTTCATATTAAATGTAAATGACTTTTATTTTTTAATAATGAATTGATAAGTGGAGCCCAGAAAATTGTTTACCATTGTCCTTAAGAAAATAGCTTCGCAAAGTGCTTTGTAGAAACGTTATTTAAACCACACTCGTGGGCCCACGTCAGGACGGAGATGCTGTCCGTCCTGCGTGTAGCCTGTCGGGAGGCCGAGGGTCCCCTGCCTCTGGCCCCTGTCCTGGTTGGGGTGCACTGTCCTCTTGGGCAGCTCTGCTCGTGGTCAGGACTCAGTGTGGTACCGTGGGCACCGCGGAGGCCCTGAGTCATGATACCTGTACCCTGGTCCTTAGTTACGGCCTTTGCCCACATACCAGGCGGCCTTAGGAAAGAGGCTTCGCTCTGGAGTCCTCCGAGTTCACATCCGTGGAACCAGTGCCACCGCCCGCCTCCCGTGGGCCTGGCGAGATGGAGAGCGCCGGCAGGTCCCCGGGGCCAGGGAGGTGTGGACACGCTCACTCTGACAGGCTCACTCTGACTCGCTCAGCCGGCACTCAGACCATCAGTAATCGCAGCGTTGCAGTGTGGCGGACCTGGCCTGAGGCTCACGATGCCCCACACATCCCCGCCGTGCCCTCAGCGCCTCTGGGCAGAGTTGTAGGCTGACTGGGAGCCAGACCCTGGCCTGCCAGGCGGGTGGGTGGGAAGGCCGGCCCGGCCCAGCCCTCCCAACCCCAGGCCCTCCCAGGAGCCCGAGGCCCCGAGCGCTCCCTGGACGCCGCCTGGACGGGTCCCGCCCCGAGGAGAAGGGACGCAGACACCAAGAGCGTTCATGGACTCACGCCGTGGTTGGGACTACAAGCTTCATTATAAGTACGCACTCTGCAGCTGCAAAACGGGCCAAACCGGCAGCTCCTCCTCCCCAAGGGGATGCTGAGTTCACTCTGTGACAGGTGGGCCCAGGGAGTCGCCCCTGCTGAGGCTCTGCACCGCACGTGGTGATGGGGCTGCCCTGTCTCCTCCCGGTGCCGGCCTCCCTCCCCCGGGGTGTTGGCCGCCTCCGTGGTGTAGATGCTTTGTGCAGCTCACGGGCCGCTCTGTCCTGGTACTGGGAGAAGGACTTGGTGCTGGGCCGGCCCACACCCTGCCCCGCTCAGGGGTCTCGGTGTCGGCCCAGGAGCATGTGGATGGTGGCAGCGGGACCCTGGCTCTGTGACTACCATCTGCTCGGGGCTCCGGGCCTCCTGCCCTTCACGCACGCTCAGCACCCTCAGTGTCCCACATGTGGAACTTCAGGGCCCATCGTCCCCAGGGCAGAGGACGGGTCCTCCCGCGTCACGGAGCTCGGGGCAGGGCGGTGTCCGTCTCCAGCTCCTCGAGGTGGAACGTGCGCTTCTGAAGCCGTGTTGTGTCTTTTGCACTTAAAAGGTGCAGCACCTTTGGTGATACCTGAAACTGGAAGATGCTTCTAAGAATAACAATGTGAGCTGTTACGCTGAGCCTTGTCACAGCAGGCTTTCCAAACAAAGCTAGTATCAGTGAGCGCAGGACAGGAAGGCCTGCTCATTCTGCTAATGCGGGGCCCGCGGAGGTGCCTGGCCCCCAGGTGGGAGGGGAGCCCCCTGGGACATTGCTCTCTGCAGGCTCCAGCCACAAGCCTCCCCTCCTCTGATCCCTGCATTATTGTGAACCCTCATCATGCCTTTCATTAAACGCAGCTCGCGGGTGGGAAATAAACCATGGCTCGCCACATTTATGGTCTGGCGCTTGGTGACGAAGCCGAGGAACCGACGTGAAGCTGTGCCTGTCCTGTACCCCCGCTCCTCCTGGTGTGGACCTCTGGTGACCACCTTCCCCCACAGACTGTCTGGAGGCCCGAGTCTTCCTCGAGGCTTTTAGCACTGCTGCATTGCCCCCTTGTCTCACGGCCAGGAGCCTGTCGTTGCTTTTACCCCCCTCTGTTTGAATGAGGGAGGCACGATTGGCCAGTTCTTTGACACTGAGCTGGGACAGCCAGCATCCTTGCTGGAAGACGTCCTGGCTTCTTGGTGTCTCTTATTTGGCTCGACATCAAAGCTGAGAAAGGTTACTGATGACGGTCTGAGCCTTTTCAGTATGCAAATTGTGGAATGGTACAAATGACTTTCCATCCGTATCATCGAGTTCTGAACTATCCGTTTTTGTCACTGCCTGTTCAGTGTGTCACGCTGTAAAATAGAATATTTTAATTTATAGGAATGACTCAGATCTTGAAGAGCGAGTGTGGAAAGACTGCATTCCCAGGGAGGCCTGCCACGGGTCTGTAGACTTCCTGCAGACAGTGGCTGAGTCCTTTCAGTTACTGGCCCCAGTGCGCGTTCAAGGGCTGCCCGTAGGGAACCTCACAGATAACGAAGGAAGGCCTGAGTGAGCACCTGCTTTGACCTTCAAACTTCACAGTGTTTATTGGCATTTTCTTATAACAGTGGAAGTTGATAAATGCTGTGTGACTCACTTTAAGAATCTGGTGTACTTCTTAAGAGGCGTGTTGATTATGCTTTAGTTTAAATAAGTACAACTAATAAAATATGGTGCTCTTCAAGTTATATAAATAATCCAACCTACATACATTTAGTTTCTATAAAATAAGTACTGTGGCAGCCAGCGATAAGTACTATAAAGAAAAACTAGGCAGAATTTAAGGAATGGGAAATGATGGATGGAGTGGTATTTGTTATATAAAGTAAAATGGTCATGCAGCAGAGATGAGTAATATTATCACGTGAAATATTTGGACATTTAAATACAAAAAGCTAATAATCAACAGGGACCTACTGTGTAGCACAGAGAAGCCTACTCAGTATTCCGTAATAACCTGTATAGGAAAAGAATCAGAAAAAGAATGGATGTATGCATAACTGAATCACTTAGCTGTACATCTAAAACTAATACAACATTGCAGATCAGCTGTACTCCACTATGAAATGAAAATTAAATTTAAAAATATGAATACAAAAAGCAAGAGTCTACCCTTATGGCGAGGATTATAATTGTACCTATTTGAATCATGAGAACTGAATCTGGCCTTCCCATTTTCATAGCAATTTCAGAGCCAAAAAGTTTACTTCAGACAGATCTTTTCCCAACACTTTGGTGAGTAAAATAATGGGTCAGCTGCACCCTGTTCCTTTTTCTTAATTCAGGCATAGCTCCTAAAACAAGCACATGCAGTGTGAACAGGACCTCAACGCTGGAATTCTAAAATCACTCATAGGCACGCCGCAAACACTGGTTTGGGTGATCACGTTCCTGATGCGTCACATAAATGCTGTTTTTGATCCTCATCAGAAGTTTTAAACCGCTTCCCAAACGGAGGCATCTTGGGTGAAGTGAGTGAGGCATTTGGGTGCTGCAGCTTTCTATAAGATGATGAGGTTTTAACATGAAGGACGGATCAGATGTACACCCATGTCCATTTCTTTTCATACTGAAAGGGAATCAGTTCAGTGCTGGCTCGAGGGTCACATCCAGTGTGAGCACCTTGGGGACACATTCCTCACAGTCTGGTCTGAGCGCTTGTGTAGGGACGCGTGACTTGATCAGTTTCCCTGTGAACCTGAGTGGGATGTCAGGTGGGGGGCGTGTGGCAGCGTTTGCTCGGCCTTGCCAGGGAAAGGCCTGGCCCAAGCAGGGATCCTCCTGCATCCAGCTGTCCGTGTGACCGCCTGTCCGGGTGCTTCCCTTGCAGATGATCCAGTCCCTCAAGGCGCTGATCGAGAATGCAGACGCCGTGTATGAAAAGATTGTACACTGTCAGAAGGCAGGTGAGTGAGAATCTCTTTCTTTCCTTTAATGCTAGTTGCATCGTCTATTTTGCCCCTAAGCTATTTCATCTTTTTGATACTATTTTTTTTAAAAAATCAGATATAAAAAGTGTTTCTTCATGGCTAAAGAAAATACTAATTCCTTGGTTGTCAAGGAATTCCTTGGTTCTGCATAACAGACTTCATGGGATGTGGAGGGGTGGTGTGGTGGGGAGCTTTTAAAGCATATTGATGTGGTCTGGGGCATGGCTTGAGCCCATGGCTGTTGAAGGTTCCCAAGCATTTCTAACCTGCCACTCAGATTGAGACCCCGAGCGCTCATCTGTTCCTCCTGCGTGTTCCCTGAGCAGCTGCGCCCACCAGCCATGACTTCGTAGCAGATGCAGGTCAGGTGAGACCAGGCACAGGGGGAATGAGTTCTTAGCAGGAGAACGGAACCCAGTTACCGCCTCTTGAAACTGTTAACGCTCCGGCATTTCCACATGCTGCTGCATCCCTTCACTTCACAACCAAATGTTACACTGGATTACAAAACATGCTGCTGCATCCCTTCACTTCACAACCAAATGTTACACTGGATTACAAAACTCTGCTTATGTAAATTTTAGCTATGATAAAACCAAAAGGTCAAACGTTTTGCTTTATGATACGAATAGGCAAAATGGACTTCTTTTTATTTTCAAATTTTGAGTGTCAATATGGAGAATATTCATAATTCATAAATAAGGAAACTGTCCCTAATTTCTTGGGGGTTTTGGTTGCTGATCTTTCAAGTCAAGAGACAGTAACTATTACCTGGCCCTAGAAAAGCCATCTCTCGTCTCAGAAACGAGCTTGTTTAAAATCGATTAAAGGCAAAGATACGTGGGGCAATTTCTCTTTTGATGTTTATTGAAGAATATGCACATTGGACAAAAGTCCTCATCTTGTTAGCAAAATATTATTATATTAGCAAAGTAATCTTTTTATGCCTACTCCTTTGTGAAACACAGCCACAGCTAAAGCAAGTTACAACAATTACCATATAATAATTACCATTTTTATCATGCTACTGCTCTCCATAAAATTCATCAAATCTAAAGTTCTGACTAAACTTCTAAGTTCCTATGCACGGTCATTGCTGACTGGCCCATTTACTTTGCCAATCTTATACGTAAAAATTATTAATTCAATCATCTGTTCATCTAATAAATATGTTTTGAACTTGTACTGTGCGTAAGGTGCTTGTAAGACCTATTACATACCAAAATATTTAAAAAACAAGCAAGATTTTTGTTTTCTAGAACCTTCAAGTCAAACAGGAAGTATGAAAGTAAGCACTCAGTCAAACAGATACAGTCCTTGGCGTGTGTGACTCATGGCCCTGGACTTGGCTGGGGCGGCTGTGGGGGACCCTGGTGTTTGAGTGGAAGGGGAGATATTGGGCGTTCAGTGATGATCATGGTGGCTGGGTGTGGAGGACCACTGCGGGCAGGCCCTGTAGGAAGGGGCAGGTACGGGGTCGTTGGTCCAGACGGGCTCTGTCTGCTCCCCTCCTGTGTTTCCACGCAGACTCCATGAAGCAGGGCTCGGCCCTCTCCCCTCAGCCTGTCCTCATCTTCCTGTGGCCTCAGCTTTCCTGATTCCACGGCTTGGGTATGGACCCGTTTTGTTCAGCCCCTCACACGTGTCCTGTTCAGCTGATGAGCCTCTTCCATCACTGTGTCTTCTGCTAACGTGTCCTGTCTTCCGAATCGGGTGGTGACCTGTGCACCAGGCTTGCAGGCGGGTGACTCTCTGTTTCACCCATGACCTCTGTTCTGACATCTGTGCGCTGGAGTCGCTCAGATAGAAACTGGCTAAATGTGATTTGGCATTTATGAAGTATTTGATTCTATTTAATGCATGTACTGCTATGAGAATTGTGGACTGTTAGCATCTGAAACTACATTTACTGGGGAAAAAGGAGCTGGTTATTCATTTAACAATTTGAGTTATTGGCAGTTCTTTGCTACTGCATTGGTTTATGACATTAGATGATGTTTGGCATCGTGCAGCCTTATATTGCTTTTCTGTTTGATTTCAGTAAGGGATACATCTGCTTGTATTTAAAAAGCTGCGGAGTCTTGCCTGTTAAGGGTTTTGCTTTAGGTGGGGGTGCGGATAACCACTATAATGGTCTGAGCTGCTCTGGGTTGAAAGCCCTTCAGAGTCATGTCCGATCATCATTTGCTTTCAGAATTACTGCCGGCCGCCTACACGGGCCTTCTGTTATCCCAAGTGCTTATTTTAGAGCCTCGGAACCTTTGCTTCTCGTGTTTACAGTTATCGTAAGCAGATCATTCTTAGTCATCTAAAGAGTTGCTAGTCTGTATTGGGCTCAAAAACATTTGCATAAGATTTTACTTTTGGTAAGTAATTATTCTTCTGCTTGCAGAGCTTCAATCTTGCAATGAGAAAGTGAAGATATAGGTCTCCAAAGTGCTAGAAGAGAGGATTGTTCTAGAAGTATTCCAGACTTTTAAACATGAATTAAACCTTCATGTAAATAATTAAGTGAGAATAAAGACTTGCATACCCACCTCTTGTCCCATATTAAAAGCTGCACCCCGTTTGGATGGGTTCAGACTCCCTGCTGTGTGACTGATGTTTCAGACCTAGAAACGTGTCTACTGATGCTGTCATTGGTAAGAGGGACTGAGGCTGCGGAGGAACCCTGGGAAGGGAAGACCCGTAGCCAGCGTTGGGACAGGGACCTGCATGCCAAGCAGTGACCGGGAGGAAGCAAGGGAGGGTGGTGGGGACAGCCAGGAGGCGACCGTTGGGGCCCCTGAAGAGCACGCTCTTTAAGGAAGAGAGTATGGTGGTGCGGATGTTTAGAGGATTAAAGGGAAAGTGAAGTCGCTCAGTCGTGTCCAACTCTTTGAGACCCCATGGACTGTAGCCTACCAGGCTCCTCCGTCCATGGGATTCTTCAGGCAAGAGTACTGGAGTGGGTTGCCATTGCCTTCTCCAGAGGATCTTCCTCACCCAGCGATAGAACCTGGGTCTCCCGCATCGCAGGCAGATGCTTTTACCATCTGAGCCACGAGGATTGAAGGGAAATCTTAATAAGAAAACTACGTTCCTAGGAATGTGGAAGATCCAGTGAAGAGGCAAAGAGTGAGTGTGAAAGTCGCTCAGTTGTGTCTGATTCTTTGCGACTCCATCGACTGTATAGTCCCTGGAATTCTCCAGGCCAGATCACTGGAGTGGGTAGCCTTTCCCTTCTCCGGGGGATCTTCCCAACCCAAGGATTGAAGCCAGGTCTCCCGCATTGCAGGTGGATTCTTTACCAGCTGAGCCACCAGGGAAGCCCAAGAATCCTGGAGTGGGTAGCCTATCCCTTCTCCAGGGCAGATAAAGATGACGACGCTAAAAGATGCACCTGGGATGAGGGGTGCAGGAAGTGAGGAGGGCAGGCATCATGTGTAGCCGTGAAACGCTTGACCCTAGAAAGCAGGGAGAAGCGCCCTTCTGAGATAATGCAGAGCTGCGCTGTGTAGATGCCTTGTGGAGGGGAGGGTGTCTTCCCCTGAAAGGGGGGGACACCAGCTCTGGGGAGGGCCAGAAGGAGGGGCCAGGGCTGGCAGGGTGTGGAGCGTTTGCTCAGAGCCAGAGGCGCCAGTGGCAGAGGCTGACTGCACATTTGGATCACGGGGAGGGAGGTGGGCTGAGTGAGTTCTGGCCGCCATGGAGTGCAGGAAGGGTCTGAATTGAGTAACAGCACACAGCCTCCTGGTCCAGCAAGGGCTCTTCTCCCAAGAAGTAGCCAAGTGGACGGTGTGGGTTAGGAGCAGCCTCCAGCGGGGACAGCACCGCCAAAGATCCCTCGAGGTCTTTCTAAAAGTCTGTAAAAGCTGACGAAAGATTAGCCAGACTCTTCCAGGGGAAACATCTTTTCCTCTCTCTAATATCTAGCTCTTTCTCTGCTTCAGTGGCTCCAGACCTGGCAGCCTGTGTTTGAATTTTAATTTTCTGTTTAGTCAGTTGACTCGATCTGTTTCATTAAAAAAATAGGAAGATGATCTAGAAGGAGACCCAGGCTGCTCTGCTTCAGTGCACTGGATATTTTTATCGGGTGAATTTAAATGGAAAATCATTTGTTCTCTGGAAAGAAAACAGAAATCAATGACTAACTTCCTCTCCAAGATGGTGAATTAACACATCCATTTAATCTCTGCTCCATTCTGAGCCTCATTAAAATGACAGCAGAGATTTGTTTTGTTTTTAATAAGGACAAAGAAAATGGGGGCAACAAAATTTTGGTAACTGAAAACCAGAGAATTGGCTCAGCTGACTCGAGAAAGCTGAGCCTGAGGCTGGCGGTGGCAGGGGGGCCAGCCTGCTGTGTGACTTGCGTGCCTTTGGGAGCTGGGGACTGGGCGGGGATGAGAGGACAGCTGTTGGAGAGCTGGATTCAGAGGTAATTGGATCCCAGTTGGCGGGGCCGCCCTGTGTCCTGACGGTAGAGGAGGCTGAACGCAGCCCAGTCCTCCTCCTTCATCTGGGCAGGAGGCCATGCTTGCTTCCCCCAGGCGTTAATAGGTAACGCCTGGGAGAAAAGTCTCAACAGTTTAAGTACGTCGTTGCTTAGAAATACAGGGAGACGTCCCTCCTGATCCAGTGGTTAAGAATCCATCCACTGTGCAGGGGACTTGGGTTCAGTCCCTGGTCTGGGAAGACTCCACGTGCCCCAGGGCAGCTAAGCCCGCAGGCCACGACTGTGGGCGTGTGGCACAACTGTAAGTATGTGTGTGTGCTCTGGAGCCTGCGAGCCACCCTCCTGAGGCCACGCACCCTAGCCCTCCAGGACACGAGTGGCCATGGCAACGAGAAGCCCCCCCGCCACCCACAAAGAAAGGTCCCCGCTTGTGCAGCTCGAGAAAAGCCCACATCGCCATGCAGACCTAGTGCAGCCAAAAGTAAATAAAACTTAAAAAGAAGAAACGTGGACTCAAGTACTCAAAACGGACGCACACTCAGCTGAAGGGGCTGAATGTGACTGCTTCTGGAGAGGGGACGGGGGCTACTCTTCACTCTTTAAACCGCATGTGTGCATATGTCTCCCAAGCATTAAGTCACTACGCAGTTTCAATTAAGTTTATGGATGTGAGAGCTGGACTGTGAAGAAGGCTGAGTGCCGAAGAATTGATGCTTTTGAACTGTGGTGTTGGAGAAGACTCTTCAGAGTCCCTTGGACTGCAAGGAGATCCAACCAGTCCATTCTGAAGGAGATCAGCCCTGGGATTTCTTTGGAAGGAATGATGCTAAAGCTGAAACTCCAGTACTTGGGCCCCCTCATGCGAAGAGTTGACTCATTGGAGAAGACTCTGATGCTGGGAGGGATTGAGGGCAGGAGGAGAAGGGGATGACAGAGGATGAGATGGCTGGATGGCATCACTGACTCGATGGATGCGAGTCTGGGTGACCTCTGGGAGCTGGTGATGGACAGGGAGGCCTGGTGTGCTGCAGTTCATGGGGTCGCAAAGAGTCGGATACGACTGAGCGACTGATCTGATCTGATCTGATCTGAAGGCTATGAAGGAGGAAAGGAGGGCGGGAGGGGCAGGAGCTGAGGCAGGAGTCCCTGACCCCCGTGGTCCTGGAGCAGGCGTGGCCACCCCCCCAGGCTTGGGGACCGGGGGTGAGGCAGGTGGTTGCCCCCAGGGAGGCTGGTGCAGAGGTGGGGTCCGCGCCCGCTGGGCAAGAGCCCGGCTCCTCGTCTGGCGGGACCGTCAGTTCTCTGCTGTCTGGGGAGGACTGTCAGGAAGGGGGCGATGGAGCTCTAAGCTAGAGAAAGTCCGGGACCCCCCACCTGTTCAGGGGGTCCCCTGCTGGCAGGGGTGCAGCCACATGGAGTTCAGAGGGGCGGAAGGGCTCGGAGATGACGGAAGCTTTCTCTACCCTTCATTTCCATCCGTTTAATGGACATTTTCCTGGAATGGGTTCTACACCATCCCTGCTTCCTTAAATGTGACTCCCAAAAGTCGTCTGAACTTTTGATGACTCAGGGTCATCTTGAGACGTGTCTGTTATTTGCGGTGTCTGATGCAGCCATATCCCCAAGAGCCTTAAGTTCTGGGGGGGCCCTTAACCTGCACACTGGGGCTTCCTGCTCTGCCTGTTAGGACCCCATTCCCAGGAGTAGCATCCCATTCCCTGGAGTCCTGTTAGCATCCCATTCCCCTCCCTGTGATGGAGCTCGATAGATGCATCTTACCTCGAGGCAGAGGGCGCCCGACCATGTGGTGTGGGGTGAACAGGCAGGACGCCGGGCAGACTCCCGTGAGCGGGATGGGGCTGCTTGTAGCCCTCTCTCCACTTGCAGACTTCTCAGAGCTCAGCGTGCTCGTAGGAGCCAGGGTTTCCAGAGAAGTGACCTGTCACCATCCATCACTTGCTCTGCTCACATCCTTGTCTCGCCCAACACAGCACACGTAAAATCGTCTCTACAGGTCTTCCTGGAAGCACTTCACAGATGTTCTGTTAACAAGGTTCGATAAAGGAATCCCAGGAACCTATAAGTTCCGTGTTGGTGTACGTCAGGCGGTTTCTCAGCCCTGGCTCACGGGGAGCGGGAGGCTCGTCCTTGGGGACCCAGGGACCCGGGTACTGGGCACTCCATGCCGTGTCCTGCTGTGTGCCGCGGGGTAGTCACTCAGCTTCTCTGGCTCCCTTTCCTCCCTCTAAGTGACACTGTGCTTCCCTGGTGGCCCCAGGGCTTCTGAGGTGCAGCGACCTCAGAGCAGTGGCCGACGCAGCAGTTGTGGGACGCCCTGATCACGGGCGCTTAGGAAGAGGAGACTGACAGGTGAGCCCGCTGCAACACAGCTGCTGAGCTGCAGCCCATCGGCGCTTCCAGGGGAGCTGGTGCCTGACTTGGATGGCGCAGAGTGAGCTCTCCAAAGGTGAGGCGCGGAGTCCCCTAACGCCTCTGAGGCCCTCAGCACCCTCCTCTCCTTGAGCAGCCACCAGGTGCTCCCCAGGCACTTTAATTAACCGGCAGTCAGTGACTTCCCTGGTGGCTCAGCTGGTAAAGAATCCGCTTGCAGTGCAGGAGACCTGGGTTCAATCCCTGGCTTTGGAAGATCCCCTGGAGAAGGGATAGGCTACCCATTCCAGTATTCTGGCCTGGAGAACTCCTTGGACTGGATAGTCCATGGGGTCACAAAGAGAGCGCCTTTCCCTTCACTTCACAGTGAAACCACAGACGCCAAGAAGTCGTGAGGGCTCTGGGGGGACCAGAGCTCAGCCAGCAGTTGAGCTGGGTGGGCGGCTTGTCCGGGAGCAAGGCTGATGGAGGGGGAAACCCTGGGTGACTCTACGCGCAGGGGCAGCCGGGCCCAGGTCAGCAGTGGTGCCACGCAAACAAGTGTGGGAGCGGCAGGCCGGAGGAGACACCAATCCAGAAGCTCTAACGAAACGTCCACACACATGAAGCACCCTGATGGGTTGTACCGCGTGGGAAGAGTTCTGTACAGCAAAGGCAAGCAGAAGCACAGCTGCACCAGAAATGAGAAACTGAGAAAAATGCCGGCGCTGCGTTCCCAGGAGGGCTGATGTCTCTGACACAGGAGGAACTGAAGTCAGAAACCCCGATGCTCGTGTTCTCTGCAAAGAACAGGAACACAGGTCGCAGCCAGGGAAATTCAGGAGACTCTAGAATGAAATGAGAGGATGTCCAAACGCACCGTAGACGACGCAAACCTGTGGCCAGCAGACGGACAGATGGGAGCACAGCGTCTCAACCTGACCTTGTCAAAGCGGAGGTCAGGTAGTAGGTGATGGAAAATAAAGAAGCAGAGTAAGTACAGCGCTCACGGTGTCCGTCAGTGACGAGTGTTCTGGGATCAGCGAGGCCAAAGGCACAGGGCCTGCCAGGCAGGGCTGGGGGCCGATGGCGCCTTTCAATCCCGTGCTCAGCCTAGACCTCAGGGAAGCAGTGACTTGGGTGCAGGCCTGACTACAGGTGGCGAGCAAGCGCTTCAAGTCTCTGGAAGGCAGAGGGGCCGTGAGCCGGGGCAGGAGTGGCAGGACCAGGCTATACCGGCCAGGCTGGTGTAGGGAGGCCGGCCCTGCTCTCAGAGAGGGCGCTCCTCCTCAGTCAGGGTGGAGGTGTGGCCGCATCAGACGCGGGGGGTGGGCAGGGAAATGCAGATGCCGGAGAACCCCCTGGGAGGCTTTTTACCCACCCAGCCCCCCAGACCAGCACTGCAGTTTGACCCGGAGTGGTTGGGGTGATGCTGATGCAGAACGCCCACATGCTGGATACTCTGATGGTCACGCTCCCAGGATTTATTTGTGGATCGGACGCAGGGCAGCAGAAAGGGAGGAGGGTGGGCCTGCAGGGTTCTTGGCTGGGTTCTCTTTACCAAGACCGGGAGGACCCCGGGAGAGAGGGCTGGAGGGCGCGATCAGAGGTTTTAGGCGTGTCAGACTTGACGAGCCTGGTCGACTTCCAAGTGTAAATGTTGGAGAGTGGTCCCGACTGGACGCAATGAATTTGGAAACAATAAGTGCAAAGGTGGTCTTCCAAGCTGGGAGACCAAGCTCATCGGAGAAGGGGTGGTGAAAAGAGACGGCAGAGCCCTGGTCCTGGACGTGTGGACATCGGAGAGACCGGAGAGCAAGTGTGGGGCGTCAGGGCGCAGTCAGAGGGGACGGGAGGGCGCTGAGCTTCCAGAGGACCAGGTGTTTCAGGGAGATGCCCGTGTGTGTGGCTCAGAGCCAGTCACATCAGAGACCCCGGAGTCCCTGCACACAGGGATGATGACTGACGGGTGGGGCGCCCGGGCTGCTGAGGAATCTCCTGTGGTTACAGGTGTGATCCGCTGCACACCTACGAGAGCCACATGGCAGTAAATCTCAGAATTACAAACCACGCACACTCGAGCCAGCACTCCTGTTCAGTTTATCCTGTGGCTTTGGTCGCGTATTTAAGGAAATACTATACATAGAGTTTCCTTTATAACATCGAGAACAACCTCAAGGTTACAACCTAAGTTCAGTAGGAGAGTTCTTGTTAAATACATTACAACATATCCATGTGATGAGAGCTTATGCAGCCACTTCAAAAAAGGCGTGTGTGTGTGTGTATTTACCTGTGCGTAGGCACACACACACTCCATGTGTACACATATGTAAGGAAGATGCTGTATATACATAAAGGTAAAAAAAACACCCATGTATCACTATATGGGTGTGTGTGTATACACAAACATAGTTTTAAAAGGCAAGGCAGACGGTGCGTGCTATTTGCTGCTGGTGGTGGTGCTGTAGTTGCTAAGTCGTGCCCGACTATTGCGACCCCATGGACTGTAGCCCATCAGGCTCCTCTGTCTGTGGGATTCTCCAGGCAAACATACTGGACTGGGTTGGTGCTGTTTGCTAAGGTGTTTCAAAGGCCCGACTGGAGCCCGGAGCGCTGCAGAGGGTGCCACCCTCTGGACGAGGCTGCTGGAGAGGAGGTCACAGTGGTTGCCCAGGGGTTGGGGACACTCTGTGTACCAGTCTATGCTTTTTAAATTATTGCACCGTGTGACTTTTATATGGTCAAACATAAGAGGGGGAGAAGGAGAGGGAGTGGTGGGCAGGGTGGCGTCCCGAGGGCCTCGTGTGGGCCTCTGGTGCTGGTGGGGGTCGCCGGCGGGGGAGTCTCATCTTGGGGGCTCACCACGGGAAGGGGGCCGTCTGGAGGGGCTGCCGTTTGCTCCTCCTCCGAGCCCCCAGCCTGTGTTTAGAGGGCAGCATGGGGAGGGACCCCATGGAGGGTTAGTGATGCCTGCACCACCTCACCTGGATCATCTCACCTGGACGGTNGTAACAGCACACAGCCTCCTGGTCCAGCAAGGGCTCTTCTCCCAAGAAGTAGCCAAGTGGACGGTGTGGGTTAGGAGCAGCCTCCAGCGGGGACAGCACCGCCAAAGATCCCTCGAGGTCTTTCTAAAAGTCTGTAAAAGCTGACGAAAGATTAGCCAGACTCTTCCAGGGGAAACATCTTTTCCTCTCTCTAATATCTAGCTCTTTCTCTGCTTCAGTGGCTCCAGACCTGGCAGCCTGTGTTTGAATTTTAATTTTCTGTTTAGTCAGTTGACTCGATCTGTTTCATTAAAAAAATAGGAAGATGATCTAGAAGGAGACCCAGGCTGCTCTGCTTCAGTGCACTGGATATTTTTATCGGGTGAATTTAAATGGAAAATCATTTGTTCTCTGGAAAGAAAACAGAAATCAATGACTAACTTCCTCTCCAAGATGGTGAATTAACACATCCATTTAATCTCTGCTCCATTCTGAGCCTCATTAAAATGACAGCAGAGATTTGTTTTGTTTTTAATAAGGACAAAGAAAATGGGGGCAACAAAATTTTGGTAACTGAAAACCAGAGAATTGGCTCAGCTGACTCGAGAAAGCTGAGCCTGAGGCTGGCGGTGGCAGGGGGGCCAGCCTGCTGTGTGACTTGCGTGCCTTTGGGAGCTGGGGACTGGGCGGGGATGAGAGGACAGCTGTTGGAGAGCTGGATTCAGAGGTAATTGGATCCCAGTTGGCGGGGCCGCCCTGTGTCCTGACGGTAGAGGAGGCTGAACGCAGCCCAGTCCTCCTCCTTCATCTGGGCAGGAGGCCATGCTTGCTTCCCCCAGGCGTTAATAGGTAACGCCTGGGAGAAAAGTCTCAACAGTTTAAGTACGTCGTTGCTTAGAAATACAGGGAGACGTCCCTCCTGATCCAGTGGTTAAGAATCCATCCACTGTGCAGGGGACTTGGGTTCAGTCCCTGGTCTGGGAAGACTCCACGTGCCCCAGGGCAGCTAAGCCCGCAGGCCACGACTGTGGGCGTGTGGCACAACTGTAAGTATGTGTGTGTGCTCTGGAGCCTGCGAGCCACCCTCCTGAGGCCACGCACCCTAGCCCTCCAGGACACGAGTGGCCATGGCAACGAGAAGCCCCCCCGCCACCCACAAAGAAAGGTCCCCGCTTGTGCAGCTCGAGAAAAGCCCACATCGCCATGCAGACCTAGTGCAGCCAAAAGTAAATAAAACTTAAAAAGAAGAAACGTGGACTCAAGTACTCAAAACGGACGCACACTCAGCTGAAGGGGCTGAATGTGACTGCTTCTGGAGAGGGGACGGGGGCTACTCTTCACTCTTTAAACCGCATGTGTGCATATGTCTCCCAAGCATTAAGTCACTACGCAGTTTCAATTAAGTTTATGGATGTGAGAGCTGGACTGTGAAGAAGGCTGAGTGCCGAAGAATTGATGCTTTTGAACTGTGGTGTTGGAGAAGACTCTTCAGAGTCCCTTGGACTGCAAGGAGATCCAACCAGTCCATTCTGAAGGAGATCAGCCCTGGGATTTCTTTGGAAGGAATGATGCTAAAGCTGAAACTCCAGTACTTGGGCCCCCTCATGCGAAGAGTTGACTCATTGGAGAAGACTCTGATGCTGGGAGGGATTGAGGGCAGGAGGAGAAGGGGATGACAGAGGATGAGATGGCTGGATGGCATCACTGACTCGATGGATGCGAGTCTGGGTGACCTCTGGGAGCTGGTGATGGACAGGGAGGCCTGGTGTGCTGCAGTTCATGGGGTCGCAAAGAGTCGGATACGACTGAGCGACTGATCTGATCTGATCTGATCTGAAGGCTATGAAGGAGGAAAGGAGGGCGGGAGGGGCAGGAGCTGAGGCAGGAGTCCCTGACCCCCGTGGTCCTGGAGCAGGCGTGGCCACCCCCCCAGGCTTGGGGACCGGGGGTGAGGCAGGTGGTTGCCCCCAGGGAGGCTGGTGCAGAGGTGGGGTCCGCGCCCGCTGGGCAAGAGCCCGGCTCCTCGTCTGGCGGGACCGTCAGTTCTCTGCTGTCTGGGGAGGACTGTCAGGAAGGGGGCGATGGAGCTCTAAGCTAGAGAAAGTCCGGGACCCCCCACCTGTTCAGGGGGTCCCCTGCTGGCAGGGGTGCAGCCACATGGAGTTCAGAGGGGCGGAAGGGCTCGGAGATGACGGAAGCTTTCTCTACCCTTCATTTCCATCCGTTTAATGGACATTTTCCTGGAATGGGTTCTACACCATCCCTGCTTCCTTAAATGTGACTCCCAAAAGTCGTCTGAACTTTTGATGACTCAGGGTCATCTTGAGACGTGTCTGTTATTTGCGGTGTCTGATGCAGCCATATCCCCAAGAGCCTTAAGTTCTGGGGGGGCCCTTAACCTGCACACTGGGGCTTCCTGCTCTGCCTGTTAGGACCCCATTCCCAGGAGTAGCATCCCATTCCCTGGAGTCCTGTTAGCATCCCATTCCCCTCCCTGTGATGGAGCTCGATAGATGCATCTTACCTCGAGGCAGAGGGCGCCCGACCATGTGGTGTGGGGTGAACAGGCAGGACGCCGGGCAGACTCCCGTGAGCGGGATGGGGCTGCTTGTAGCCCTCTCTCCACTTGCAGACTTCTCAGAGCTCAGCGTGCTCGTAGGAGCCAGGGTTTCCAGAGAAGTGACCTGTCACCATCCATCACTTGCTCTGCTCACATCCTTGTCTCGCCCAACACAGCACACGTAAAATCGTCTCTACAGGTCTTCCTGGAAGCACTTCACAGATGTTCTGTTAACAAGGTTCGATAAAGGAATCCCAGGAACCTATAAGTTCCGTGTTGGTGTACGTCAGGCGGTTTCTCAGCCCTGGCTCACGGGGAGCGGGAGGCTCGTCCTTGGGGACCCAGGGACCCGGGTACTGGGCACTCCATGCCGTGTCCTGCTGTGTGCCGCGGGGTAGTCACTCAGCTTCTCTGGCTCCCTTTCCTCCCTCTAAGTGACACTGTGCTTCCCTGGTGGCCCCAGGGCTTCTGAGGTGCAGCGACCTCAGAGCAGTGGCCGACGCAGCAGTTGTGGGACGCCCTGATCACGGGCGCTTAGGAAGAGGAGACTGACAGGTGAGCCCGCTGCAACACAGCTGCTGAGCTGCAGCCCATCGGCGCTTCCAGGGGAGCTGGTGCCTGACTTGGATGGCGCAGAGTGAGCTCTCCAAAGGTGAGGCGCGGAGTCCCCTAACGCCTCTGAGGCCCTCAGCACCCTCCTCTCCTTGAGCAGCCACCAGGTGCTCCCCAGGCACTTTAATTAACCGGCAGTCAGTGACTTCCCTGGTGGCTCAGCTGGTAAAGAATCCGCTTGCAGTGCAGGAGACCTGGGTTCAATCCCTGGCTTTGGAAGATCCCCTGGAGAAGGGATAGGCTACCCATTCCAGTATTCTGGCCTGGAGAACTCCTTGGACTGGATAGTCCATGGGGTCACAAAGAGAGCGCCTTTCCCTTCACTTCACAGTGAAACCACAGACGCCAAGAAGTCGTGAGGGCTCTGGGGGGACCAGAGCTCAGCCAGCAGTTGAGCTGGGTGGGCGGCTTGTCCGGGAGCAAGGCTGATGGAGGGGGAAACCCTGGGTGACTCTACGCGCAGGGGCAGCCGGGCCCAGGTCAGCAGTGGTGCCACGCAAACAAGTGTGGGAGCGGCAGGCCGGAGGAGACACCAATCCAGAAGCTCTAACGAAACGTCCACACACATGAAGCACCCTGATGGGTTGTACCGCGTGGGAAGAGTTCTGTACAGCAAAGGCAAGCAGAAGCACAGCTGCACCAGAAATGAGAAACTGAGAAAAATGCCGGCGCTGCGTTCCCAGGAGGGCTGATGTCTCTGACACAGGAGGAACTGAAGTCAGAAACCCCGATGCTCGTGTTCTCTGCAAAGAACAGGAACACAGGTCGCAGCCAGGGAAATTCAGGAGACTCTAGAATGAAATGAGAGGATGTCCAAACGCACCGTAGACGACGCAAACCTGTGGCCAGCAGACGGACAGATGGGAGCACAGCGTCTCAACCTGACCTTGTCAAAGCGGAGGTCAGGTAGTAGGTGATGGAAAATAAAGAAGCAGAGTAAGTACAGCGCTCACGGTGTCCGTCAGTGACGAGTGTTCTGGGATCAGCGAGGCCAAAGGCACAGGGCCTGCCAGGCAGGGCTGGGGGCCGATGGCGCCTTTCAATCCCGTGCTCAGCCTAGACCTCAGGGAAGCAGTGACTTGGGTGCAGGCCTGACTACAGGTGGCGAGCAAGCGCTTCAAGTCTCTGGAAGGCAGAGGGGCCGTGAGCCGGGGCAGGAGTGGCAGGACCAGGCTATACCGGCCAGGCTGGTGTAGGGAGGCCGGCCCTGCTCTCAGAGAGGGCGCTCCTCCTCAGTCAGGGTGGAGGTGTGGCCGCATCAGACGCGGGGGGTGGGCAGGGAAATGCAGATGCCGGAGAACCCCCTGGGAGGCTTTTTACCCACCCAGCCCCCCAGACCAGCACTGCAGTTTGACCCGGAGTGGTTGGGGTGATGCTGATGCAGAACGCCCACATGCTGGATACTCTGATGGTCACGCTCCCAGGATTTATTTGTGGATCGGACGCAGGGCAGCAGAAAGGGAGGAGGGTGGGCCTGCAGGGTTCTTGGCTGGGTTCTCTTTACCAAGACCGGGAGGACCCCGGGAGAGAGGGCTGGAGGGCGCGATCAGAGGTTTTAGGCGTGTCAGACTTGACGAGCCTGGTCGACTTCCAAGTGTAAATGTTGGAGAGTGGTCCCGACTGGACGCAATGAATTTGGAAACAATAAGTGCAAAGGTGGTCTTCCAAGCTGGGAGACCAAGCTCATCGGAGAAGGGGTGGTGAAAAGAGACGGCAGAGCCCTGGTCCTGGACGTGTGGACATCGGAGAGACCGGAGAGCAAGTGTGGGGCGTCAGGGCGCAGTCAGAGGGGACGGGAGGGCGCTGAGCTTCCAGAGGACCAGGTGTTTCAGGGAGATGCCCGTGTGTGTGGCTCAGAGCCAGTCACATCAGAGACCCCGGAGTCCCTGCACACAGGGATGATGACTGACGGGTGGGGCGCCCGGGCTGCTGAGGAATCTCCTGTGGTTACAGGTGTGATCCGCTGCACACCTACGAGAGCCACATGGCAGTAAATCTCAGAATTACAAACCACGCACACTCGAGCCAGCACTCCTGTTCAGTTTATCCTGTGGCTTTGGTCGCGTATTTAAGGAAATACTATACATAGAGTTTCCTTTATAACATCGAGAACAACCTCAAGGTTACAACCTAAGTTCAGTAGGAGAGTTCTTGTTAAATACATTACAACATATCCATGTGATGAGAGCTTATGCAGCCACTTCAAAAAAGGCGTGTGTGTGTGTGTATTTACCTGTGCGTAGGCACACACACACTCCATGTGTACACATATGTAAGGAAGATGCTGTATATACATAAAGGTAAAAAAAACACCCATGTATCACTATATGGGTGTGTGTGTATACACAAACATAGTTTTAAAAGGCAAGGCAGACGGTGCGTGCTATTTGCTGCTGGTGGTGGTGCTGTAGTTGCTAAGTCGTGCCCGACTATTGCGACCCCATGGACTGTAGCCCATCAGGCTCCTCTGTCTGTGGGATTCTCCAGGCAAACATACTGGACTGGGTTGGTGCTGTTTGCTAAGGTGTTTCAAAGGCCCGACTGGAGCCCGGAGCGCTGCAGAGGGTGCCACCCTCTGGACGAGGCTGCTGGAGAGGAGGTCACAGTGGTTGCCCAGGGGTTGGGGACACTCTGTGTACCAGTCTATGCTTTTTAAATTATTGCACCGTGTGACTTTTATATGGTCAAACATAAGAGGGGGAGAAGGAGAGGGAGTGGTGGGCAGGGTGGCGTCCCGAGGGCCTCGTGTGGGCCTCTGGTGCTGGTGGGGGTCGCCGGCGGGGGAGTCTCATCTTGGGGGCTCACCACGGGAAGGGGGCCGTCTGGAGGGGCTGCCGTTTGCTCCTCCTCCGAGCCCCCAGCCTGTGTTTAGAGGGCAGCATGGGGAGGGACCCCATGGAGGGTTAGTGATGCCTGCACCACCTCACCTGGATCATCTCACCTGGACGGTCACACCTGGACCACCGCCCCCGGAGCCCTGGCTGCCGCATCTGCTCACAGAATCACAGTCCGGTGTCTACGCGCCTCCGCGGGGCCTGTGGCACCTGTACCCAGGAGGCGCCCCGCTTCAGACCCGGGGCTGGGGGTGCAGGGCGTGGGTTACAAAGCCTGCACATCTGAGCAGGTTCTGCTTGTGAATCAGGCGGAAAAAGTGATCCCTCTCTTGTTCCCAGGGTACTTTGATGGTGTGTGCTGAGACCACGTGGCGCCTCTAAACCGTGATAAAATGAGGTCCCTGACAGACTTGTGTTCCGTGGAATTCCACCTTCCAGGAAGTGGCTCACTGAACCTGATTTGGAAAATTTGAAACATTAAAATGATCAATACGTATCTCCCTTTGTCACCGTTGGAAATATCCCTACTTCTGGTTTCTGTTTTCAGCACACACAAAAATATTTCTGCACAGGACATGTGCGTGATAAAAGAGCTTTCTAGGACAGCAAAGTAAAGTTTCAGGTGAAAAAGTAATCTTTCAGTGTATACATTTGAGATCGATTTGTCTCTTGTGAGTATTTTTTAAAAATTATTGTTGCTTCTGAAATTCTTGAACCATGGGCTACACGGTATATTTTAGATTCGGATCATTTAGATGGGTGTAGACATTCTATCCAGAATGATTGAGAGGTCATCCGCTTCATATTTGGCATGAATAAATGCCATTTATCTTCTGCAAAGAGGAAATACGGCCATGCTCCTGTCTGAGCCTCCCTTTCCTTCAAAGCAAAGGCTATTCTTCATATCTTAGGGTTGTATGTATCATTATTCTACATTTTTTATTTTTATGACTGCTTGGTTTCCATCTAGGTTTATCCATAATGGGAAGCAGGAAACTTGATGGGAGTAGAAATTTCTCTCCACTCCATTATATGCAGTTGCACTCATAGTCTCAGCTAATGTAATTATGTATCATCTTAGAAGGTTTACACTTCTTTATTAACTTTTTGAAAACATGATAACCTATCAGCATTGCATTTCATCTCTTGTCATTAAGCTTTAAGCCCCTCAAAAACAAAGTATTTAAATTATAGTGTTTTAAAAGAATCATCGGAAAATTATGTGAAACTAATACCTCCTTCTATAAAAAATCTGAGCTGTTTAAATTTTTGAGAGATGATGTGGAAAGAAGCAATAATTTTCTAAAATATGTTTTTTTACATAAAAATCAATCTATTTTTGCACGGCCATACCAATTTTTAAAATCTAACGTTGTAGCTATGATTGGAAAGGTCCACGGGGGCCCAGGGAGGGCCCTCCTGTGTTACTCGCGCGGCCTGTGTGGTCCATTCCCTGCAGAGCACGGTGAACTAGATTCTTCAGGATCACGGCCTTCCCATTTGCTTTCTGTCTTCTGTCTGGTGCTTCCCTGGTGGCTCGGGGTGAAGACTCCGCCTTCGCTGCAGAAGACACAGCTTCGAGCCTCGATGGGGGAAGATCCCCTGGAGAAGGGAGTGTTAGCCTGCAGCGGTGCTCTTGCCCGGAGGACCCCATGGACAGAGGAGCCCGGCGGGCTGCGGTCCACGCGATCTCAAGAGTCCGATGCGAGTTGGTGACTAAACCGCCCCCACGACCGCTGTTCGATGACCTGTTCTCAAGTTCATTCCCACAAAGGAACGTGAGCAGGGTTTCTTCTGGGTTATCATCCCTGAAGAAAAACAACCCATGGCTTTCTTCTGAGAACACAAACTTGGGATCACGGAGTCAGGAACCTGACCGGAGCGTCTCTGGCGTGGAACAGCTGGGGCTCAAAGACAGTCCTCTTGACAGAAGGGCAGTGGCTGCAGGCCCCGCTGGGTCTGTGCTGGGGATGCAGCCATTCGCTGCGTTTGGACTTTTACCCGTGTTTTAGTCCGTGTTCCCAAGCACGTTGTTGGATTTGTGTAATATGCTCACGGCCATCAGACTTCGTGCTTTTGAACACACTGTATATTTTGACTGTTAAATGATGTAGCACGTTGAAGTTGTATCACATCGTATTTTTCAGAAGACTGTTTATTTACATGGTTACTGTTGGTGTTCACATGAAGTGCACTCAGACTCAACAGAGATTTCCATTTCTTTGACCAGAATTAGCGGTTATCTCTTGTCTTACCTGCATGGCAACGTTGAGGTAGAATCAAGGAATCCCGATTCCTTTGCCAGCCTTGTGGTTGTCCAAAATGAGACCTTTTGCCTTTGAAGACAACATGGGCAAGCAGATCATGCTTCATCTGAGGCCCTCACAGATCAGTCTAGGAAATGGGGCACTGACGGAGAGAACAGATACGGTCACTTTGTTCAACAACCAAGCCAGGCAAACAACTCCCCGTGGCTCTAAAATGCGCAAATGTATGCTGCAGTTGTGTGGGCATCGTATTTGGAAGACACTTGCTGGGAAATAGAACTTACCCCTGAAAGAAAAACAGCGCCTCTTCTTCCTGCCTCAGCGTTGCTGGCCTGGTTTCTGTCGTGAGACCTGCAGACTGGTCCACGGTGGGAAGCCCGCCGCGTCTGCTTCTCCCCGAGGCCACCAGGCTGTGAGAGCTGAGAGCAACCTTTCTGTAAGAATATGAGATGGCTTTGGGCTTAAATATACTTAGGAACTTTGAAATACTGATTTTGCTGTTGGTCATCACAAAGAAATCTTGAATGAAATTGTATCTATTTTCAGAAGAAGGGAGGCTTTTCTTAACCAGGATTCATGGATCACACACACGTGTTTTGGCATCAGGAAGCGCCCTGTGTCAGCCCCTCCTGTCACAGGGGAAGGAGCAGAGCTTGTGCGGAAGCTGTCTTGGTCCGCGTCTCCCACGGCACCAAGGGCAGCTGCAGCGTATGGTCCTCTACCAGCTAAGGAGAAACTGGTTTGGGTGGTTTTCCTGCTTCTCTTCTTATCTTTTAGACCCGTAAGGGCTCCACTTAGCATTATTACGAGGCTGCCTGCCTGTGAGAGCTGCATCTGGGCACCACGCCTGTGTAGACGGACCGTCCCTTCCCAGGATGCAGGGCCTGTCACCCCAAAATACCAGCAGCCTAGGCGGACAAAAGACACGCCGATAGCTGGTAAACCTGGGGCATGCAGAAACCCATGTATGAACTTTGTGTCAATACAGAGGGCTGCGTGCCTGCAGGTGGAGAGAACGGTGAGTTAGTAAGAAGGCGGGGTACAGAACTAACCTCCCTCAGCTGGCCCAAGGACCGGCCTGTAGGACTTGTTCCTGAAGAAGTAAGGGAGGCCCAGGCGTCCTGAAACCCAGCTAGCACCCCAAAGCCACAGCTGAGCCACAGCCAGGGCCTGGCTGCTCCCAGGCCCTGTCTAGGGGGACAGACACCCACAGTCGCCTTTCTTTCATCAGAGCTCAGCATGCTTGTTCCTCCACCAAGGACATGGTCAGAACTCCCTTTCTGCCTTGTTACGTAACATAACTGCTGACGATTTCACAACCAGAACGAGGGCAGTGAGCCACCAGAGGTGCCGTTCACTCTCATTGTCGTCCAGTCACTAGTGAAAACTCAGAATGGATGTTCTCAAGTCTTCAGAAATTTAGACTTTTCTGGTTGATTTTTTTTTTTTAACATTGAAAGATTAAGCCGTCTTTACATTGCCAGTTGCTTGTAGTTTATTTTGTAAAGTCTCACATTGTAATACGTGCTCCTTAAAAGCCTACTAAATCCCCCTCACTGTATTTTCTCGTGAAAAAATCCTAATTTGCAGCTGCACCTACTGAGTTTATTTTGGCATCGATTTAAAGAAAGCAGAAATTATGTCTTCTCATGTCATTATTTTAATGCTACTGCCCTCTTTACAGCACTGATGCCTCTAAACTCAGCCACTGTATTCCAAAGCAAAGTTACAAAGATTTCTGCATAAAAGGATTGTCAGATAATATAGGCACTAGTTCCCTTACCCGGGAACTTGCTTCCTGTGCTTCCAGAAGTCTGCAGCTTTTTACAGTGTTCAGCACGTTTGAGTAATGGGTCTTAGTGGGACTTAACACAACCGATGGTCAAATGACCTGTATATGGTGTGTGATCAGTAAGTGTTATTGCGTGCCCAGTTAGTGTTAATACTTCAAGCATCAAAAATTATTTTCATTATCCAAATTGATGAGCCCTTTTGTATCTTAGTATTATGAATATTGACTACCGAAATACAGAACTATTATGAAAAGTCCACTTGTTAAAGAAATCCTAGATAAGAGTTCAGTTTTACCTCTTCACATAAATATTCCTGATTGTTTCATATTGGAAGTTCTCTTTTACAGAAAAAAAAAAAGAAACTAGACAACATTAAAAAAATCTTGTTCAATATAAAATAATTTGGAAATAAATAATTATGTAAGCTGGGCCGGTCATTTTAAAAAACAGGATCTTGACCATCTTGTGTGTCTGGCACTGGAGCTCCCAGGCCTTTGGGTGGAGGCTTGGTCTTGGTTTACAGATGGTCTTTGAGAAGGCTCCTGCCTGCTAATATTCCATGGGGTCAGGAGTTCTCTGGTGGTCCAAAGTCCTGGACTTGGGTCTCCCACCTCGGGGGTTTCAGCCCAACCCCTTGGGTTTCAGCACCAGGACTTCACAGGCCACACAGAAGACATAACCCCAAGACTAAAGGTGAAACAGCATCCAGCAGCCAAGAACACCCAAAGAGATCCACACACTTACAAAGGGAAAAGAAGAGAGAAAAAATGAGCAGCAACAGGAATCGAAAAAGAAGAAAGCAACCAAGCCAACAATCAAACCCTTAAGGGAAAATGGATACTAAAAACTAGACTCCCAAAAATACAGAATGAAAGACAGAACATGAGCAACAAAATCTAAAGTGTGGAAAAAACTGCAGTGTAACTAAGCAGTAAAGTGAGGAAAATGAAGTGAATTTATTTTAAAATAAGGTGTTTTTCTTTTTTTAAAGCAGGAAAGGTTATACAAATTAAAGGAGTAATAAAGAACAGCATCATGACACTGGGGAAAAGCGGGGGAATGTATACAGAATATATTTGAGAAGAAGGTCCCTGTGACTCCCCACTTTCCTGCTCCAGTCAGTCTGCCTCCTTGGAAAGTCCTCCAGTCTTTTCAGGAAGGTCTCTGAGTCTGCTGTGGGTGCTGTGGGGTCAGCTCAAACTCAAGAGCCTGCCTTGCTCCAGCTTGGACTTATTCCCAAAGTCTAGTTGCTCCTAAAGTCCACAATCTGATGCTCAGTTCAGTTCAGTCGTTCAGTCGTGTCCGACTCTTCGAGACCCCATGAATAGCAGCACGCCTGGCCTCTGTGTCCATCACCAACACCCGGAGTCCACCCAAATCCATGTCCATCGGTGATGCCATCCAGCCATCTCATCCTCTCTTGTCCCCTTCTCCTCCCGCCTTCAATCTTTCCCAGCATCAGGGTCTTTTCCAATGAGTCAGTTCTTCCCATCAGGTGGCCAAAGTATTCAAGATCAGCTTCAACATCAGTCCTTCCAGTGAACACCCAGGACTGATTTCCTTTAGGATGGACTGGTTGGATCTCCTTGCAGTCCAAGGAACTCTCAAGAGTCTTCTCCAACACCACAGTTCAAAAGCATCAATTCTTCTATGCTCAGCCTTCTTCACAGTCCAACTCTCACATCCATACATGACCACAGGAAAGACCATAGCCTTGACTAGACGGACCTTTGTTGGCAAAGTAATGTCTCTGCTTTTTAATATGCTGTCTAGGTTGATCATAGCTTTTCTTCCAAGGAGTAAGCGTCTTTTAATTTCATGGCTGCAGTCACCATCTGCAGTGATTTTGGAGCCCAGAAAAATAAAGTCTGACACTGTTTCCACCATTTCCCCATCTACTTGCCATGAAGTGATGGGACCGGATGCCATGATCTTAGTTTTCTGAATGTTGAGCTTTATGCCAACTTTTCCCTGTCCTCTTTCACTTTCGTCAAGAGGCTCTTTAGTTCTTCTCCACTTTCTGCCAAGGGTGGTGCCGTCTGCATATCTGAGGCTCGCAGTCTGATGCTAATTCCAGGGAATTGACCTGCTGCCCTGTGGCTGCGCAGGCGACTTCCCCTCTTCCCTCTGCGCGCACAGCCTCCTGCTGTTTGCCTTTGGTCCTGGGCCTGCTCCTGCTTACAGGTCTCTATTCCCGGCAGAGACACCAGGGTGAAAGGAGCCGGTTGTTGGGGCTCAGTCGCCCTGGGGCGTGTGAGGAGTGCCTGCTATGCCTGGAACTTGTGGGAAGTCACCAGGCGGCCGTGCGCCTTCCCAGAGGAGTTGGCCTTGTGTCGGGGGCCCCTTGGCAGGGCCAAGCCGCTTGGTCTCCCAGGTAGACGCATCTTTTGCCTTCGAGCACCCGCCATTTCTCTGCCCTCTGGGGTTCCGAAGCTCCCCTGTGATACTGCCTGTGTGAGGTTTCCCCATGTGGAAATGTGTCCTCCTTCACGACTCCCTGTCTGGGCGCAGGCCCCTGTCCTGGGAGCACTGTCTCCCTTTCTGCCTCTGCCTTTTGCCCCCGCACATTCCGAGGACACTGATTGGCGTTTCTGAAAGTATCGAGTCTTCCTGCCGGAGTCCCGAGCTGTCCTGTAGGAGCTGCCCCACACGCAGAGGGTGAGCTTTTGATGTGATCTCCCCGTCTTGAAAGTCTCCTCCGAATTCTTCTTTACTGTTTACTCAGGAAAGTTCCAGAGCCTCTCTCCAAGTGTCCCATGTAAAGTGCTTGGTGAGTGGTCTTTTGTTTCCCTCGGTCTGGCCTCTGGCCTGGACTCTGCACGTCACAGAGCAGTGAACAGCACGGTCTTGCTGTGTAAGTCAAAGTGCTGCTACTGCTGCTGCTAAGTCGCTTCAGTCGTGTCCGACTCTGTGCGACCCCATAGACGGCAGCCCATCAGGCTTCCCTGTCCCTGGGATTCTCCAGGCAACAACACTGGAGTGGGTTGCCATTTCCCTCTCTGATGCGTGAAAGTGAAAGGTGAAAGTGAAGTCTCTCAGTCGTGTCCGACTCTTAGTGACCCCATGGACTGCAGCCCACCAGGCTTCTCTGTCCGTGGGATTTTCTAGGCAAAAGTACTGGAGTGGGGTCAAAGTGGGAGCCCTTCAAATCCGAAATCAACCTGTGCTGCGTGTTAGCGGACTGGCAGAGTGTTCACCAAGTTAGTCTGTGAGTTAATAATGTGAAAATTCTTTTAAAGAAGCAGATACGTTGTGTAGCAGACCAGGGAGTGAAAAGCAGCCAGTGGAACGGATGGTCTTGGCCACTTTCTAAAATGCAGGCTTTCCTATTTTTAACATAATTTTCCATTTTTCAGCTCATCACTTTTTGTGCCCACTTTTAAAGAACTTCATTATTAAATACACACGCACACACTTATGCACAAATACACTCACACATAGTCACACACACATGCTCAGTCACACATACACACTCATACACACACTCGCACACACAGACTCACATACACCCTAACCCTTTTTGCCTCCATTTGAAGAAGGAGAAGATAAGGGTGAAATGTCTTATCTCCCTTTTAAAATGTTTTAATTGGAGGACAGTTGCCGTACAATATCATGTTGGCTCCTGCGGCACGTCAGCATGAATCGGCGCTAGGCGTACACAGGCCCCCTGTCTCCTGAACCTCCTGCTCAGGTTTTCATGCACACGGGGTCTGAGCTCCCAGCGTCCACAGCACATTCCCGCTGGCCGTCTACTTCCCGTGTAATGACGGCCGTGCCTCTTGCTGCTCTGCTCTCCCCGTGCCGTCCTCCCCGCTGTGTCTGCGGATCTGGCTCTATGTCTGTGTCTCTGTTGCTGCAAATAGGCCCATCAGCGCCCTTTCTCTAGGCTGCACATACACACGTTGACGTCCGATACTTGTTTTTCTCTTTCTGACTGACTTCACTCGTATAATAGGCTCTAGGTTCGTTCCTCTCATCAGAACTGACTCGAGCGTGTGCCTTTTTATGGCTGAGTAACGGTCCATTGTGTGCGTGTTCCACGCTGCTTTATCCAGTCGCCTGTCCACGGACATCTAGGTTGCTTCCACGTTCTAGCTGTTGTAAGCCGTGCTGCGGTGAACACTGGGGTAGATGTGCAGTTTTCAGTTATGGTTTTTTCAGGGAATATGCCAAGTGGTAGGATTGCTGGGTCGTATGGAGTTTTATTCTTAGTTTTTTAAGGACTCTCCATACTGTTCTCCATTGTGGCTGTACTTTAATAGACGTGTAAGATACAAGCTTCTTAGGCAGCTGTACTTGTTTTCTTAAACGTTTCCGCATTTCATCTTTGTCAGCATCACTTTTTCATCGTCCGCACTGTTGTTCTTCCCGAGGCAGCCTCTGGCTCTTGTTCTTCTGACCTTTCTGAAGGCTGCCTCCTCGCAGTCTGGGCCGGGTGCTCATCTGAGCTCAGTCTTGTTAACAGAGCGTTACTGCTNAGTCCAAGGAACTCTCAAGAGTCTTCTCCAACACCACAGTTCAAAAGCATCAATTCTTCTATGCTCAGCCTTCTTCACAGTCCAACTCTCACATCCATACATGACCACAGGAAAGACCATAGCCTTGACTAGACGGACCTTTGTTGGCAAAGTAATGTCTCTGCTTTTTAATATGCTGTCTAGGTTGATCATAGCTTTTCTTCCAAGGAGTAAGCGTCTTTTAATTTCATGGCTGCAGTCACCATCTGCAGTGATTTTGGAGCCCAGAAAAATAAAGTCTGACACTGTTTCCACCATTTCCCCATCTACTTGCCATGAAGTGATGGGACCGGATGCCATGATCTTAGTTTTCTGAATGTTGAGCTTTATGCCAACTTTTCCCTGTCCTCTTTCACTTTCGTCAAGAGGCTCTTTAGTTCTTCTCCACTTTCTGCCAAGGGTGGTGCCGTCTGCATATCTGAGGCTCGCAGTCTGATGCTAATTCCAGGGAATTGACCTGCTGCCCTGTGGCTGCGCAGGCGACTTCCCCTCTTCCCTCTGCGCGCACAGCCTCCTGCTGTTTGCCTTTGGTCCTGGGCCTGCTCCTGCTTACAGGTCTCTATTCCCGGCAGAGACACCAGGGTGAAAGGAGCCGGTTGTTGGGGCTCAGTCGCCCTGGGGCGTGTGAGGAGTGCCTGCTATGCCTGGAACTTGTGGGAAGTCACCAGGCGGCCGTGCGCCTTCCCAGAGGAGTTGGCCTTGTGTCGGGGGCCCCTTGGCAGGGCCAAGCCGCTTGGTCTCCCAGGTAGACGCATCTTTTGCCTTCGAGCACCCGCCATTTCTCTGCCCTCTGGGGTTCCGAAGCTCCCCTGTGATACTGCCTGTGTGAGGTTTCCCCATGTGGAAATGTGTCCTCCTTCACGACTCCCTGTCTGGGCGCAGGCCCCTGTCCTGGGAGCACTGTCTCCCTTTCTGCCTCTGCCTTTTGCCCCCGCACATTCCGAGGACACTGATTGGCGTTTCTGAAAGTATCGAGTCTTCCTGCCGGAGTCCCGAGCTGTCCTGTAGGAGCTGCCCCACACGCAGAGGGTGAGCTTTTGATGTGATCTCCCCGTCTTGAAAGTCTCCTCCGAATTCTTCTTTACTGTTTACTCAGGAAAGTTCCAGAGCCTCTCTCCAAGTGTCCCATGTAAAGTGCTTGGTGAGTGGTCTTTTGTTTCCCTCGGTCTGGCCTCTGGCCTGGACTCTGCACGTCACAGAGCAGTGAACAGCACGGTCTTGCTGTGTAAGTCAAAGTGCTGCTACTGCTGCTGCTAAGTCGCTTCAGTCGTGTCCGACTCTGTGCGACCCCATAGACGGCAGCCCATCAGGCTTCCCTGTCCCTGGGATTCTCCAGGCAACAACACTGGAGTGGGTTGCCATTTCCCTCTCTGATGCGTGAAAGTGAAAGGTGAAAGTGAAGTCTCTCAGTCGTGTCCGACTCTTAGTGACCCCATGGACTGCAGCCCACCAGGCTTCTCTGTCCGTGGGATTTTCTAGGCAAAAGTACTGGAGTGGGGTCAAAGTGGGAGCCCTTCAAATCCGAAATCAACCTGTGCTGCGTGTTAGCGGACTGGCAGAGTGTTCACCAAGTTAGTCTGTGAGTTAATAATGTGAAAATTCTTTTAAAGAAGCAGATACGTTGTGTAGCAGACCAGGGAGTGAAAAGCAGCCAGTGGAACGGATGGTCTTGGCCACTTTCTAAAATGCAGGCTTTCCTATTTTTAACATAATTTTCCATTTTTCAGCTCATCACTTTTTGTGCCCACTTTTAAAGAACTTCATTATTAAATACACACGCACACACTTATGCACAAATACACTCACACATAGTCACACACACATGCTCAGTCACACATACACACTCATACACACACTCGCACACACAGACTCACATACACCCTAACCCTTTTTGCCTCCATTTGAAGAAGGAGAAGATAAGGGTGAAATGTCTTATCTCCCTTTTAAAATGTTTTAATTGGAGGACAGTTGCCGTACAATATCATGTTGGCTCCTGCGGCACGTCAGCATGAATCGGCGCTAGGCGTACACAGGCCCCCTGTCTCCTGAACCTCCTGCTCAGGTTTTCATGCACACGGGGTCTGAGCTCCCAGCGTCCACAGCACATTCCCGCTGGCCGTCTACTTCCCGTGTAATGACGGCCGTGCCTCTTGCTGCTCTGCTCTCCCCGTGCCGTCCTCCCCGCTGTGTCTGCGGATCTGGCTCTATGTCTGTGTCTCTGTTGCTGCAAATAGGCCCATCAGCGCCCTTTCTCTAGGCTGCACATACACACGTTGACGTCCGATACTTGTTTTTCTCTTTCTGACTGACTTCACTCGTATAATAGGCTCTAGGTTCGTTCCTCTCATCAGAACTGACTCGAGCGTGTGCCTTTTTATGGCTGAGTAACGGTCCATTGTGTGCGTGTTCCACGCTGCTTTATCCAGTCGCCTGTCCACGGACATCTAGGTTGCTTCCACGTTCTAGCTGTTGTAAGCCGTGCTGCGGTGAACACTGGGGTAGATGTGCAGTTTTCAGTTATGGTTTTTTCAGGGAATATGCCAAGTGGTAGGATTGCTGGGTCGTATGGAGTTTTATTCTTAGTTTTTTAAGGACTCTCCATACTGTTCTCCATTGTGGCTGTACTTTAATAGACGTGTAAGATACAAGCTTCTTAGGCAGCTGTACTTGTTTTCTTAAACGTTTCCGCATTTCATCTTTGTCAGCATCACTTTTTCATCGTCCGCACTGTTGTTCTTCCCGAGGCAGCCTCTGGCTCTTGTTCTTCTGACCTTTCTGAAGGCTGCCTCCTCGCAGTCTGGGCCGGGTGCTCATCTGAGCTCAGTCTTGTTAACAGAGCGTTACTGCTCCACCTGCTTTCCTGTCTCGTCTCTTTTCCATGTTCCATCCTGACGTCCACCTTCCAAGTTTCAGTGGTGCTTCTAAGACCGTAATGCTTCCTGACTACCCAAAATATGGATATTAAAGATTAATATCCTGAAACCCAGATGATGCCGAAATAGTAAAACTAAAGAACCATCAGGGTCTTATTGTCAGGGCCTCATCTGGCCACATTCTAGGAGGTGGGTCTGAGTCATCAAGGTGTGTGCCCAGGAGTCTCTCAGACCTGCCAGGGAGAAGTGTGTGTGTGTGTGTGTGTGTGTCTGTGTGTGTCTGTGTGTGTGTTGCTTTAGCAGAAATCCTGGATTTTAGAACATAATTGCCACCTAGTCATCTTTATTATCTGTCTTTTTTTCCAGTGTATTAAACCAAGAATATCCAGGGAAGGTCGGAAGCAGATATGGGGGATGCGGCCCTCTCTGTGCCAGGCTCCCAGCAGTGGGCTGGCGGGGAGGTTAGTGACCAAGTTGGGGCATTGTCCAAAGAGAGGCTGAATGCCGGAGAAGGGTCATTGTGGGAGTTTCCTAGACAATGTAATGACTTCTACTAATTACTGTTCTTTTTTTAAACCAATGAGCTTCTTAAGCTTTATTAGCATGACAGGAATTAGGGCCCTGGCTCCTATTAGGAGAGAGAAAGTGGAGAAGAAGCAAGACTAGATTGGCAGGTCACTATATTTATCCTGTATGTCAGCCCTAGTTCACTGTTTAAGACACTAAGGAATAAAGTTCCTGTCAATCACTGTGTAAAGAACTGCTTTGAAGCGATGCTGCACAGAAAGGGAGTGAGAGATTGGGGGCCCAACTGAACAGGAACCATGTACAAAAGAGCGCAGGAAACGTCTTGTAAAATGACAGCTGCTCCAACGTTGGTTGTAACAGCGAAAGATTGGAGACCACGCCCACCCGTGAGGGCTGGTTAAACCAGAGGCGGCTCATCTCCACAGTGTGTGGGGGGCTCTGTAGGTGTCAGAAAAGGGTGAGAAGGGCTTGGCACGTGCATGGAGAGCAGCCACAGAGCACTGTGCCTGCTGCGCTGCTTTTGTGCAAAACATGGGGGATTGTGGACATATGGACACCTCTGCTTAGATCTTCAGGGAGAAAGAGGACAATAAAAGATAAACTAAAAACGCATAAAAATATACAGGGGGAGGGAGGGATTAGGGTAGAGGAATCCAGGAAGAAAGTAAGATTTACCTGAATGCACCTTGATATGCAGATGGACTTAGGAGTCATAAAAAAAAAATTATCCAAAAAAGCAAAAACATTTCCCACCCCCACATGCACAATGGGATAGAAAGGAAACAAATGAACGTAATTGTACTTTAATCACTGCAGATGGTGACTGCAGCCATGAGATTAAAAGACGCTTACTCCTTGGAAGGAAAGTTATGACCAACCTAGATAGCATATTCAAAAGCAGAGACATTACTTTGCCAACAAAGGTCCGTATAGTCAAGGCTATGGTTTTTCCTGTGGTCATGTATGGATGTGAGAGCTGGACTGTGAAGAAGGCTGAGCACCTTCGATGGGATAACTGTGAAGAATTGATGCTTTTGAACTGTGGTGTTGGAAAAGACTCTTGAGAGTCCCTTGGACTGCAAGGAGATCCAACCAGTCCATTCTAAAGGAGATTAGTCCTGGGTGTTCATTGGAAGGACTGATGCTGAAGCTGAAACTCCAATACTTTGGCCACCTCATGCGAAGAGTTGACTCATTGGAAAAGACTCTGATGTTGGGAGCGATTGGGGGCAGGAGGAGAAGGGGACGACAGAGGATGAGATGGCTGGATGGCATCACTGACTCAGTGGACATGAGTCTGAGTGAACTCCGGGAGCTGGTGATGGACAGGAAGGCCTGGCGTGCTGCAATTCATGGGGTTGCAAAGAGTCGGACACGACTGAGCAACTGATCTGACCTGATCTGATCTGACTGACATAACCATGTAAAAAAATTACCTTGACTGACCTTAGAACACTGTGCTTTTATTACATTCTCAATGAGATGTACTCTAAGGACAAAAAAGAAAATGTAGAGTTTAAATTGTATTTAGCAGTCTTACTATTAGTTATGTTGATGTGGTTAATTAAGATTGTCTGCCAAATAAATGTCTAAGATTTAAGGAAAAAAAATAGTGCAAACATTGTATCTGTAAATTTGAATTAGAAGTACAAGCAAGATCTTATTCTTCCCTTAAAAAAAATAGTCCTGTACCTAAGATCTGTTCACTAAAGAGCCTGGAAAACAGTGGAAACCCAGTAACAGTGAGCACTCCTAGCCCTCAGATTGTGGTCTTTGAGCACCATTCTCTGCTGTAAGAACCCAGAGGTCCTTGGAGAAATGCCTGGCTCCAGGCCCAGGTGAGCGGTGTACCTGCTAACTCTTGAATGTCTTACGCCAGCAGCCAGGGACGTGTCAAAGGCTAATCAGTGACCTCAGAAGGACTTAGAAACCCACCTGCAGGGTTCCCATTGGCCAGCGATGGGATAACTGACTGCAAGTGAATATGTAAAAAAAAAAAAAAACCCACGAGTTTTAATATTAAATCAGGAAGAGGACGTCCCACCACTCCTGTGTTCATATTGCTTTGCATGGCGGTGAGGAATGTACACTGATTATGTGAATTATACGGAGTCAGGGCGCTCTGGCTTTCTCTCACTCTCTCCCCTCTGCTGCAGGCTTGGTCTGGGACCTCAGGTCGTCTTACTGGGACAGCAAACAGTGCCTTGTACTTTTTTTCATCCCTAATTGCCAACACTGAGACCTCGGTTCAGTTCAGTCGCTCAGTCGTGTCTGACTCTTTGCAACCCCATGGGCTGCAGCACACCAGGCCTCCCTGTCCATCACCAGCTCCCGGAGTTTACCCAAACCCATGTCCATTGAGTCGGTGATGCCATCCAACCATCTCACCCTCTGTCGTCCCCTTCTCCTCCTGCCCTCAATCTTTCCCAGCATTAGGGTCTTTTCCAATGAGTCAGTTCTTTGCATCAGGTGGCCAAAGTATTGGAATTTCAGCTTCAGCATCAGTCCTTCCAATGAACATTCAGGACTGATTTCCTTTAGGATGGACTGGTTGGATCTCCTTGCAGTCCAAGGGACTCTCAAATATCTTCTCCAACACCACAGTTCAAAAGCATCATTGAGACCTTGGTGGAGCTAAAATCAGCCTCCGAGATTCCAAAGCCAGGCCCTTGTCCACGGTCCCTCCTGCTCCCTCAGCCTCAGTCTCTGACCCTGGCTTAGTCTCTTCAGCGCCCCCACTTCTAGAGGAAGAATGCGGATGGTCATCTGTGCCCTGGGCAGCCTCCCAGTCCACAGGCACGCACTCAGAGATGCCGTCTGCCTCGCTGGGGCTGTGAATTGGCATTGCTTCCCCCACTGGAACTTTCTTATTTCATCCTCTGTGAAATCCCAGTGGAGACTGGAATCTTTCTAGCTATACCTAGAAAGATACATATTGCCGGCCCATTACCACCGATTGGGTGGGGAAGTAACATCCTCTGTCATTCTGCTTCTTTCAGCCATGGAGTTCCATGAGCACCTGCACAGCATCGGCGCCAAGGAAGGCCTGAAAGAGCGCAAGCTGCAGAAGGCCGTGGAGAGCTTCACCTGGAACATCACCATCCTGAAGGTACTTTCAGAGCCCTTTCTGATGCTCCTGAGTTTGCAGCCCTTTTCCGCACGCTGCTTCCCGCTTGTTCGTGCTCAGTTTCCTGTGTCACCAGCTCATCACGGCTGCAGTATTGTCACAGAAGTCCAGTGAGGACTCTGCTTTCGGGAGAGTCTGTGGCATGGTTGCTGCGCAGGTGGCTCACGGGGAGGACAGGGGTCGAGTGGCTGGCATGTTGTGGGTCCTGCCAGGAAGGGAAAGGGCCTTGTGTTTCACCCTTGAAACACCACAGACTTCATAGCTGCCGGTCCCTGCATGGGAAACAGCACTGATTACACAGAAACGACTGGGAATCGGAAGATTCTAGTTCCTCAAATTTCATTCAGCGCTTGAAAGTATAATCACAGCCTTAATATTAATGTGATCCCAGAAAAAAAAAAAAAAAAATAGGAAAGAATCATGGGGGAGTGTACTTGAAAGAAGTATGTGAAGTTAATTGCCATTTGAAAGACATTTCCCTCCAAGGGAAAAAACATCCATAACTGTTTATCTGCTTCCTTCCTCCTTCCCTCCATCTCTCTATTTCAGCATGACCACTTTAAAATGAACTGTTATTATTTTTATTATGAAAGGAATATATTTTCATTATAGAAAATGTCAAGCCAGCGTAACCATAGGTAAACATAGTCTCCCCACCCAGGGTCTTCTGCTGTGCATCCCCCGGCCTCTCTCTCTGTGGTATATATAATATGTTTAGTCGCTCAGTCGTGTCCAGCTTTTGCAGCCCCATGGACTGTAGCCCACCAGGCTCCTCTGTCCCTGGGATTTTCCAGGCAGGAATGCTGGAGTGGGCTGCCATTGCCTTCTCCAGGGGGTCTTCCCGACCCAGGGATCCAACCTGCATTTCCTGCACTGGCAAGCGGATTCTTTACCACTGAATCACCTGGGAAACCCTGCATATCATAAGACACGATTTTGAAAAGACTATTGTGTGTGCCTTGGGGCTTCTCTGGTGGCTCAGATGGTATAGAATCTGCCTGCCATGTAGGAGATCGGGTTTCGAGCCCTGGGTTGGGAAGGTCCCCTGGAGGAGGGCATGGCGACCCACTCCAGTACTCTTGCCTGGAGAATCTCATGGACAGAGGAGCCTGGCGGGCTGTAGTCCACGGGGTCTCACAGAGTGGGACACGGTTGAGTGGCTGAACAGCAGCGGCAGCACGATTGTGTGGCTGAACAGCGGCGGCAGCACGTGCCTGCGTTTTTGTGTTTTTGTCTCAATGATCTTTTCTCCATCTCAGTGTTTGGGACCTTGAATAATAATAACACAGAAATATTATTTGTCTGGACCTTGGACAACTCAACGTAAAATTACTCTCTGGTTCACCCTCCCAGCTTTCTTCTCAGTTGAATTCAAAGCTTTAAAGACATTATCACAGCTGCCTCTTTTAATTTTCCTGTTCCCCCTCAAGTTAAAGAATCCACCCTGCAGCAGATAACAGTTTTCTGATTTAATGTAATGAGAAGTCACCCTTCCCAAGCTAGCCAACTTGCACTTTACCGCCCCTACTCATTTGTATAATTAAAGTCATTTTCGGAACTTCTTCAAATACTTCCCTTCCTACACATGTACTTTTTAAAATCTCTAGATGTTCTGCTTAGTATTTAACTCTGATCACTTGTAGTTCAGTAAACAGCAGATAGAAAAATGTACTGTGGAGAGGCATTTGGCTTTACGAGTTGCTGGCACACTATAAAAACTTCCTGCAAACCTCAGGGAAAATAGCACCCTAGTGTATAGCCCTGGGATAGGAACAAAGGCTCATTTGGCTTTTTTTAAAATAAGATCCCAGGGGATCCTTACGCACATTACCTTTGGGAAGCACTGGGCTGAGGACCCCTGGAAAGGGAAGCTTGGTGCACACAGTCGGGGCGCAAAGTAATGGATCCGATTCTCGAAAGAGGAAATTGAACCAATCGGCTGCACTGAGGAAACCATTTTCTTAGGGATCATGTCCAGGAGAGAGAACTAAAAACCTCAGACTTCTGTTCATGTGGAAACGAACGCACAGGACAGGGTTATGGTTTGGGAAGTCTCCAGGGTAGTACGTGCTCTCGGTGGTGCTTGCGCACGGCAGAACCAGGCCTGGAGTGCGGAAGGGCTGCAGAGATGTGCGTGTCTTTTCTGTTTGGCGGGAGGGCCTCGTTCACGGCCGCGTACTCCACGGGTGCAGACGTCCTTTGGGCAGTCCAGAGCTCGCGGAGTTTTAACGTGGGCCTGGGCTGAGCTCCTAGCCTTCTCCTGGCAGGAGGGTGTGGGTCTCTCGCGTTCCTCTCCTCACCTGGTCTTTGCACAGGGCTGGTCCTCCAGGGCTGTGTGCGGTGGGCAGCGGGCGGCCTCGTGGGGGCACAGAGGCTTGCGGAGGCCTCCGGACCTTCCCTCCGGACGTGCAGAGCAGCCCTGGAGAGTCGCCCGGGCGCCTAACGCGCGGTCTCCCGCGCCGCACCGCAGACCTCCGGGGCCCGCGTCTCAGGGCGGCCTCCGGACTCCTGGCCGACAGTGTCCTCGGGACTCGGGAGCTCCCGAGAAGCCGAGCGCCGAGCAGAGGAGGCAGCTGCCTTCCGAATCCGCGCACGCATCGGAACCGCGCTGCAGGCAGGGCGGCCGGTGGTCGCGGGGTGCAGGGCTCGCAGCGTGGGGATGGCGGATGAGACCCCCGGCCAGAAACAGCTTTCGTCCGAGGGCGTCCAGCCCAGGCTTCATCAGTCTCTGCTGGCTTCGTTTAGTTTTTTCGGTTTTAAGGATTACTTTAAAATGCAGACATGGATGAAGGAGAAATGTCTGCGCCCACACCCAGAAGGACCCGCTGTCAGCGTCTCGGCCTACTTTCTTTTAAAGGTTTGCCTATGTGTTTGTTGTGGGCGCGCTGAGCCTGCCCTGAGCGTTCTCTAGGCGCAGCCAGGGAGGGCTGCTCGCTGGATCCGGAGCGTGGGCTCCTCCCCGCAGCGGTTTCTCTGTTGCGGGCACAGGCTCAGCAGTCGTGGCGCACCGGCTTAGTTACCCCAGGGCAGGTGGGTCTTCCCGGACCAGGGATCCAACCTGTGTCCCCCGCATTGGCAGGTGGATTCTTAACCATCGGACCACTTGTCATACTTACTTCATTTTTTTTCCTTTGAATCAAGATCATGTTTTTGTGAACATGTCTTCATTATAAAGAACATTTTTAATGTATAAAAGATAATGTATAAAAGATACGTTTTTAAATGGCCTCAGATCCTCCATCTGAGAAATAATTGCTTTTAAACGTGTGACCTTATTCTAGGAACTGTTTTATATGCATACGGATGGGTGAATAGAGATACATTTTATTGATTCTGAGTCATACTTTGTCCCCGTTTTTCACATCTTTGGTATTTTTGTATGCCATGTAATTCATGGCATCTTTGCATTGTGGCCTAGTTAAATTGGAGTGATTTTCTTCCTTGTGAAAATTGCTCAGTCGTGTCCGACTCGACTATACAGTCCATAGAATTCTCCAGGCCCAGCTTTCTCAGAGTTTGTCCCTGTCCTGTTCTAGGGTTTCTGCTGACAACTGGGGAGAGGGTCATTCCCACAGACTTCTGATTGCCTCTTTAATTCATAAACCAGCCCTCAGACCTCAGAGTCATTAGATAGTCAGCACCACTCTCTCTTTTTTGATGAGCTTTATTGAGGTATAACTTATGTAAAATAAAACTCACCAGTTTTAACTGTGCAGTTCAGTGAATTTTGACAAATGTGTACAGTCCTGCAGCCTGCCACACTGATGACACACCGTCATCCCTGGGGGTCCCCTTCTGCCCCTTTGCAGGAAACTCCCCTGCCGGCCACCTGCTGGTCTAATTTCTGTCTCTGTGGTTTCCCCTGCTCCAGAATGTCACATACGTGACGTGTACTAGTAATCTTCGTGCCTGGCCTCTTGCATTCAGCAGAACACTTCTGAGAGTCATCCAAGTTGATGTTTCAGGAAGCTGTTTCTTTTTACTAATAAATAGTACTGGATCCTCTGGGTGCACCGCACTTTGTACATTCACTGGTGGAGGGCATTTGGGTCACTTCTGGTTTTCACATATTATGTACACAGCTGCAGTGAACACCCACACGAGAGTCTGTGTGTGAACATGTGGTTTCGGTTTTCTTGGATGAATACCTGTGAGTGGAATTGCTCACTTGGTAATTGTGGGTGTGTCAGATTTTCTAAGAAATTGACAACTGCTTTATGAACGTTCCATAGAGAATCCCCCCAGCAGTGTTAGAGGAATTGCATCATCCCACACCTTTGTCAACACTTGATACCGTCAATTTGGCAAGTCCAGTAAGTGTATAGAGTTTGAGCATCTTTTTGTTGGGTCTTCACTTTTTTTAGATTTTTAAAGAGGTCGTGATGGGTCTTAGTGTGGCTTTGTTGTTTCTGCTTAGAGTTCTTCAAGAGTTTTCTACCTGTGGGTTTATAGTTTTCATCAAATTTGGAAACATTTCAGCCACTGTTTCTTTAAATTTGTTTCCGTTTTGTCCTTTGCCGCCTCCTCCTGTGACTTGAGTATGCGTATGTGGTTTTTGATGTTGTCCCGCAAGTCACAGAGACTGCTCATTTGACTCAGGCCTTGCAGCTGCGTTTCTTTTTCTATAGTTTCTAGAGTTGGGTCTTCAAGCAACATTGCTGTGTCCTCCACAGCACCTAATCTGCCGTCGACCCTGTCCAGTGGGGTCTTTATTTCACTTTCCCGCTTCTCCCTTCCGTGCTCATGGCGTCCTCTCCCTCCTTGGACACGTGTATTTCCAGTAGCTGCTGTGTCCCTCCCTCCTTGTCTGTTACCCTTGACGGCACCTCGCCTCCCTGAGCTCGGGAGCAGGCTGCTGGGCTCCGTTTGGGAAGGTCCCCTTGCATCGACCTTGCATCTGGACCTGTTCTCCCAGGGCTCCCTGTCTTGCACGTTCTAAAAATCATTGCTGTATGCGTTGTGTCTGGTTTTCTAGTTTGTGTCAGCTCCATCCCTAACTGTCCCGTGTCACCTCCTGCTTCCCTTCCTCACTTCTCCTCATCAAACAGAAGTAAAAAGAGAAAGACAGTTTGTATCTCTCCAGGTTGGCTGACTGTTAGAATTTTCAGCATTTTTATGGATTACCAGTATGAGTTCTGTGAGTTTTAGACATTTATTAAATTCTGTTACGCCCTAGTCTCTGTGGGGTGGCTGCTTGTGTTTGTTTTCCAGTTTTACTCTTTCTGCTCATTTCATCACAAATGTGGGAAGGAAGTTCTGTAATGCCTTAAATGTTTTATTTTGTATTGGAGTACAGTTGATTTATAGTGTTGTGTTAGTTTCAAGTGTACGGCAAAGTGATTCAGTTATACATGTATATCTATTCTTTTTAAAATTCTTTTCCCAGCTTAGGTTATTACAGAATATTGAGTAGAGCTCCCTGTGCTAAACAGTGGACCCTTTGCTGGTTATCTGTTTTCAGTATAGCAGTGAGTACACGTCAGTCCCAAACTCCCAGTTTATCCCTCCCCCAGCCTTTCCTCTTTGGTAACCGTAAATTTGTTTTCTGAGTCTGTGAGTTTGTCTCTGTTTGGTAAATAAGTTCATTTGTATCATTTTTATTAGATTCTGCATATAAGTGATGTCATATATTTGTCTTACTCTGTCTGACTTAATTCCCGTAGTATGATAATCTCCAGGTCCATTCATGTTGTTGCAAATGGGATTATTTCATTCTTTTTAATGGCTGAGTATTATCCCATCACTCAAGAATCAAGATTGCCGGAAGAAATATCAATAACCTCAGCTGCACAGATGACATCACTTTATGGCAGAAAGCGAAGAAGAACTAAAGAGCCTCTTGATGAAAGTGAAAGAGGAGAGTGAAAAAGTTGGCTTAAAACTCAACATTCAAAAAACTAAGATTGTGGCATCTAGTCCCATAACTTCTTGAAAAATAGATGGGGAAATAGTGGCTGACTTTATATTTTGGGGCTCCAAAATCACTATACATCATGACTGCAGCCATGAAATTAAAGACACCTGTTCCTTGGAAGAAAAGCTATGATCAACCTACACAGCATATTAAAAAGCAGAGACATCACTTTGCCAACAAAGGTCCGCCTAGTCAAGGCTATGGTTTTTCCAGTGGTCATTTACGGATGTGAGAGTTGGACTATAAAGAAAGCTGAGCGCCGAAGAATTGATGCTGTTGATCTGTGGTGTTGGAGAAGACTCTTGAGAGTCCCTTGGACTGCAAGGAGATCCAGCCAGTCCATCCTAAAGGATATCAGTCTGGGTGTTCATTGGAAGGACTGATGTTGAAGCTGAAACTCCAATACTTGGGCTGTCTGATGCAAAGAGCTGACTCATTGGAAAAGACCCTGATGCTGGGAAAGATTGAGGGTGAGAGAAGGGAGTGACAGAGGATGAGATGGTTGGATGGCATCACCGGCTCAGTGGACATGGGTTTGGGTAAACTCTGGGGTTGGTGATGGACAGGGAGGCCTGGCGTGCTGCAGTCCGTGGAGTCATAGATTCGGACACGACTGAGCGACTGAACTGAGTATCCCAGTATATATGTGCACCACGTCTCCCTCAGCCATTCAGCTGTCAGCGGGCATTTCAGTTGCTCCCATGGTCTGGCTGTTGTGAGCAGCACTGCGGTGAACAGCTGGGACGCATGTATCCTTTTGAACCATGTTTTTCTCCAGATACGTGTCCAGCTGTGGGACTGCTAGGTCACATTGTAGCTCTTAGTTTCTTAAGGAACCTCCACACTGTTCTCCTTAGTGGTTTTACCAACATACATTCCCACCAACAGTGGGGGAGGGTCCCCTTTTGAGACAATGCCCCATCCGATATTTATTGTTGCAGACTTTTTGATGATGGCCGTTCTGATGGGTGTGAGGTGATACCTCATGGCAGTTTTGATTGCATTTCTCTAATAATTAACGATGTTGAACGTCCTTTTATGTGCCTCTTGGCCAGTTCTGTTTCTTCTTTGGAGAAGTGAAGTGTCTACTTAGGTCTTCACCCATTTTCTTATTGTGTTGCTTATATGTGTGTGTGTGTGTGTGTATATATATATATATATGTATATATATATATATATATTTGAGCTTCATGAGCGGTTTGTACATTTTGTAAATTAAGCTCTTGTCAGTCACATTGTTTACAAATACTTTCTCCTATTGTGTTTTGTCATTTCCTTGTCTGTGCAAAAGCTTTTGACTTTAATTAATTCCCCTTTGTTTTTTTTCTTCTTATTTTCGTTACTGTAGAAGACAGATATTGCTGCAGTTTATATCACCGTGTTGTGCCTGTTTTCCTCCAAGTGTTTTATAGTCTCTGGTCTTACATATAGTTCTTTAATTCATTCTGAGTTTGTTTCTATGTATGCTTTTATGTATTTTTATGTAAAGAATATTCTAGTTTCATTCTGGACGTGCAGCAGTCCGGTTTTCACAGCACCACTTACTGAAGAGATTGTCTTTTCACCAGTCTATTTTCTTGCCTCCTTTTTCATAGCTTAGGTGACCACGGGTGCCTGGGTTTACCTCTGGGCTTTCTAGATCCTGTTCCGTTGGTCTGTATCTCTGTTTCTGAATCAGTGCCATACTGTCATGATTACTGTATTTACGTCGCATAGTCTGAAGTCAGGGAGCCTGACCCCTCCAGCTCTGTTTTTCTTTCTCAAGATTGCTTTGATTGTTTGGAGTCTTTTGTATTTCCACACAAATTGTACAATTTTTTGTTCTAATTCTATGGGAAATGCCATTGGTGATTTGACAGAGATTGCATTGAATCTGCAGATTGCATTGAGTGGATGCTGATTTTCATGTTGATTCTGCAGTCCAAGAACACAGTGTATCTCATACCCCGTTTGTCTTCGATTTCTTTCATCCGTATCTTAGTTTTCTGTGTACTGACCTTTTGCCTCCTTATTCCTAGATATTTTATTCTTTTTGATTAGATAGTAAATGGGATTGCTTCTTTAACTTGTATTTCTGATTTTGATTTTGTGTTGTTAGTGTACAGAAATGCAACAGCTTTCTGTGTATTAATTTTATATCCTGCACCTTTACTGAATTCACTGATGAGCTCCAGTACTTTTCTGGTGGCATCTTTAGGGTTTTCTGTGTATAGTATCATGTCATCTGCAAATAGAGACATTTTAGCTTCTTTTCCAATTTTGACTCCTTTTATCTATTTTTTCCTTCTCTGATTGCCACAATAGGACTCCCCAAACTGTGTTGAATGCGAGCAGTGACAGAGGATGTCCGTGCCTTGCTCCTTATCTCAGTGGAGGTGTGTCCAGCTTCCCACCAATGATGTTAGCTGTGGGTTTATCACATTTGGGTTTTTTTATGTTGAGGTGGGTTCGTTCTGTGCCCACTTTCTGGAGAGTGTTAATCATAAATGGGTATTGAATTTTGTCAAAAGCTTTTTCTACGACTACTGAGATTATCATATGATTTTTATTCTTCAGTTTGATAATGTGGTATATCACACTGGTGATTTGTAAATACTGAGGGATCCTTGCATCCCTGGGACGGATCCCTACTTGCTCAAGGTATATAATTTTTAGTGGGTTGTTGGAGTCGTCAGTTTGCTAGGATTTCTTCTGAGGATTTTTGCATTCATGTTCATCAGTGAATTGGCCTTTAATTTTCTTTTTTGTGATATCTTTGTCTGGCTTTTGTATCAGAGTGATGGTGGCCTCATAGAATGAACTTGGGAGTGTTCCTTTCTCTGAAATTTTTGGAATAGTTTCAGAAGGACAGGTTAACTCTTCTTTAAACATCTAATAGAATTTGCCCGTGAAGCCATCTGGTTCTGAACTTGTGTTTGTTGGAATTTTTTAAATTCACAGTTTCAGTTCATCACTTGTGATTGGTCTGCTCATATTTGCTATTTCTTCTCTTCCGTCTCAGTCCTGGAAGACTGTATTGTGTCGAGCACTTGTCTGTTTTTTCCACGTTGTCCATTTTATTGCATAAAGTTGCTTGTAGCAGTCTCTTACGATCCTTTCTATTTCTGTGGTGTCGGTTATAACTTCTTTTTCATTTCTAATTTTTTCAACTTGAGACCTAAACGTTTACCAATTTTGTTTATGTTTTCAAAGAACCAGCTTTTAATTTCATTGATCTTTTCTACTGATTTCTTCATCCCTGTTTCATCTACTACTGCTCTGATCTTTATGAGCTTTTTCCTTTACTAATTTTGGGTTTTGTTTCTGCATCTTTCTCTAGGTGCTTTAGGTATAAGGTTAGGTAGTTTGAGATTCGGAGAAGACAATGGCACCCCATTCCAGTACTCTTGCCTGGAAAATCCCATGGACGGAGGAGCCTGGTAGGCTGCAGTCCATGGGGTCGCTAAGAGTCGGACACGACTGAGCGACTTCACTTTCACTTTTCACTTTCATGCATTGGAGAAGGAAATGGCAACCCACTCCAGTGTTCTTGCCTGGAGAATCCCAGGGACGGGAGAGCCTGGTGGGCTGCCGTCTATGGGGTCGCACAGAATCGGACACGACTGAAGCGACTTAGCAGCAGCAGCAGTTTGAGATTATTCTTGTTTTCTGAAGTAAGATTGTATTGCTATAAATTTCCCTCTTAGCACTGATTTTTCTGTGTCCCGTAGGTCTTAGATCATCACACTTTGATTTCATTTATCTGTAGGTGTTTTATTTCCTCCTGATTTCTTTAGTGACCTGGCTGTTTTGTAGCATATTGTTTAGACTCCATGTGTTTCTGTTTCTGCAACACAAACACAAAAGGTTTTTTTCTTATAGTTGATTCCTGATCTTGTAGTGTTGTGGTTGAAAAAGATGCTTGATACGACAGTTCTCTTAAATTCACTGAGGTTCACTTGGGACCCTGCTTGTGATCAGCCCTGGAGAATATTCCGTGTGCACTTAAAAAGATCGTGTATTCTGCTACTTTTGGATAAAATGCTCAAAAAATACCAATTAACTCTGCCTGGCCTCATGTTCACTTAAGGTCTGCGTTTCCTCACTGACTCCCTGTCTGGTGGTCTCTCCACTGATGCAAGTGGAGTGTCGAGGCCCCCTGTTTTGCTGTTGTGTTACTGCTGGTTTCTCCTTCACGGCTGTTAGCATTTGCCTCGTACGCTGCGGTCCTCGTACGTCAGCTGTGTGTATATTTACAGTTGTTATATCTTTGTCTCAGATGCCTTTGTTGTGTAGGGTCCTCCTTTATCTGACAGTTTTTGAGGTTGATTTCGTCTGATATGAGTATTGTTATTCCAGATTTCTTCTGATTTCCATTTCCATAGAATTCCTTTTCCCATCCCCTCACTCTCAGTCTGTATGTGTCCCTAGGTCTGAACAAGTGGGTCTCTTGTAGACAGCATATATATGGGTCTTGTTTGTGTATCCATTCAGCCAGTCTTCGTTGGAAGGTAATTATTGACATGTTTACTGCCATGTGGTTACTTGTTTTGAATTTGTAAGTGCTTTTCTCCCGTTCCTCTTTTGTTCTCTTCTCTTGTGATTTGATGACTAACTTTAGTGTGTGTTGGATTCCTTCTTCTTTCTCGTATCTACTGTAGATTTTCAGTCTGCAGTTACTGTGAGTCTTCAGTATGGCAGCCTGTGAATAAACAAGATAGTGTTAAGCGGCTGGTCTTTTCACTTCAGATACAGCCCAGTGCCCTGCGTCTGTGCCCTCCTCATCTCACGCTCGCTGGTTTTGATGTCGTATTGTGTGCAGATGATCTTCTGCCTTCTCTCTCTGTTTGCCTTTATCGGTGAGCTTCCCATTTGTAATTTTCTTTTTTCTACTCATGACCTTTTCTTTTCTACCTAGAGAGGTTCCTTTAGCATTTGCTGCAACGCTGGTCTAGTGGTGACAAATTCTCTTAGCTTTTGCTTTTCCATAACTTTTTATTTCTCCACCAAATGTGACTGAGAGCCTTGCCCAGTATTCTTGGTTCTTCCTTTTCATCGCTTTAAGTATATTGTGCCAACTGCCTGCAGAATTCCTGCTGAGAAATCAGCTGAGAACCTTGTGGGAATCCCCCTGTGTGTTATTTATTGCATTTCCCTTGCTGCCTTTAGTATTTCCTCTTTGTCTTTAATTGTCAGTTTGACTACCAGGCGTCTTGGCATGTTCCTCTTTGGGTTTATCCTACCTGGGACTCTCTGCACTTCCTCGACTTGGGTGACTGTTTCCTTTCCCAAGTTAAGGAAATTTTCAGCTATTATCTCTTGAAATATTTTCTCAGGCCCTTTCCCTCTCTTCTCCTTCTGGGATTCCCATCGTGCAAATGTGCACTTAATGTTGCAGAGTTCTCTTGGACTGTGTTAATCTCCTTTCACTCTTTCTTCTTTATTTTGTTCCTTGGCAGTTATTTCCACCATTCTGTCTTTCGACTTAGTTATTCATTCTTCTGCCTCAGTTATTCTGCCCTTGATTCCTCCTAGTGTTTCTTTCATGTCGGATATTATATTGCTCCTGTCCGTCGGCTTGTTCTTTTGGTCTCTAGCTCCTTGTTAAACGTTCCTTGCGTCTTCTTGGTCTGTCTCCTTTCCGTTTCTGAGATCTTGGATCATCTCCACTATCATTCCTCTGAATTATTTTTCAGATATGTTGCCTGTCTCTAATTCACTTAGTTGTTGTTCTCGGGTTTTATCTTGTTCCTTCCTCGGGGATATAGTCTTCACCATCCCATCTTGTCTGACTTTCTGTGAGTGTGGTTTCTGATCTTCTGGCTGCAGGCTGCCATGTTTGTTTCTTCTGTCTGCCCCTTGGGCGAGGCTGGTCTCGAGGCATGTGCAGGCCTCGGTGAGGGGGCCTGGTTCCTGCCCACTGGTGGCTGGAGCTGGGTCTTGCGCCTCTGGTGGGCAGGGCTGTGTCAAGGGGTTGTGTTGAGTGGGCAGCAGTGGGACTGGGCAGACTTTGAGCAGCATGTCTCCCGATGGGCAGGGCTGTGTTCCCGTCTGTTGGTTGTTCGGCCTGAGGTGTCTGCAGCTGCTGGGTTGGGCCAGGTCCTGGTGAGAAAAGCCCTCTGCAGGAGGGCTCACAGCAGGAAGTTCTGCCCAGAGCTCTGCCCTCTGTGTCTGTCCCTGCCCCCCTCCACGGAGGGCCTGCCATCCCAGCAGCCAGGTCTCACTCAGGCTCCCAGGAGGCCGCTGCTTTCCCCTGGGTCCTGGTGCCCACGAGACCAGTGTGTGCCCTCCGGGAGTGCAGTTTCTGTATCTCTCAGCCTTAGGGGCCTCCTGTGATCCAACCCTGCTGGCCTCAGAGCCCGATGCGCTGGTGGAGCCTCCCCCCAGCCAGACCCCCAGGCTGGGGTGCTTTCCCTCCCGTGTGATGGCCTCTGTGGTGGGGCTCTTCGGCCCGCCATTGCGCGCGTGGCGGAGCTGACCTTTCTCCAGTCGTGCCTTGCCACCCTCCTTGCCGTGGTTCGTCTCTGCTTTGGGGAAGGGGAGCCCCTCGGTGGACGGTGCCGCAGGCCTGGGTGCAGGCAGGCTCCGCTGCTGCCGCGCAGGGTGCAGCGTCCACGTCTCTGACTCTCCTCACTGATGACGGCCGCTGCAAAGCAGCCCAGACGCTCGCGCCCCCTCCTCAGCGCCCAGCGGACGCTCGGGGACCGCCGAGTCCTCTCTCAGACCCTGGATTCAGGCTGACATGGCTCTTGGTCCCTTCCCCATCGGGTCCCTCCATCTCCTGAAGGCTCCGGCTCGTGTTCTTCGTAAGGTGGGGCGGCCAGGAGCTCCCCACACTTCAGATGCCTGGTGAGCTAACCCTCCCAGAATGAGACTTGGAGATCTGATTTTGCCCGAGTCTGAAAAGTGTTATTAATCTAGGCCAAAATTGTGTTGGATTTCATGTGTCCTCCCGTGGACCTCAGTGAAGCTTGTTCCAACCCAAGATGTTTTCCAGAAGAACTACTGCCAAGAGAGCGCTCCCCAACACTGTCACCCCACTCTCAGGGAAAGACCAAAAACCAAAGGCTGAAAGTAATTAGAGATCTGTTCTCTTTAGGCGCGTAAGACTTCTGCCAAAAATAAATAATTAAACCAAATGGTTTTTGCATCAGTAAGACATTATCTCTAAGATGTTATTCATATGTGTTTATAATTGAGAATGTTGTATCAACTTCTGCTGTACAGAAAAGTGATTCAGTTGTGTGTGTGTATATATGTGTGTGTGTGTATATATGTGCACACACACATTTTCTTTCACATTCTTTTCCATTGCGGTTTATCTCAGGACACTGGATATAGCCCCCTGTGCTGTGCGGTGGGACCCTGCTCTTCCTCCATCCTGTCTTCATACTTTGCCCCC